>CAUYLG010059265.1:0-203704 GCA_963573385.1 Cacajao melanocephalus
TGAGAATTACTATTCTAGCTCATTTCTCTCAAATTAAGGGATCAAACTTGAAACTTTATCTTGGGTGCAATCAACTCAAGAAACTCTTCTGCAAGAATCTCAGGCATGTTGGTGTATTAGGGTTATCCAGAGAAACAGAACCAATAGGACACACACACAAACACACATACACTCACACACACACACACACACACACACACACAGACCATTTCTTACTTGTGATAGCTCAGCATACAATTGTCCAACTTTGCAATGATGCAAAAGCAATATGCATTCCATAGAAATCATACTTCAAATATCTGTACAGGCATTCTGATTTTCATGTTCAGTAGAGAATTCAATGAATTATAAGAGACATTCAACACTTTATTATGAAATAGACTTTGTATTAAATGATTTTGCCTAGCTGTAAGCAAATGTGAGTGTTCTGAGTACATTTAAGGGAGGCCAGGCTAAGCTATGATTCAGTAGGTTAGGTGTATTAAATGCATTTTTGACTTACCATAGTATCACCTTATGATGGGTTTGTTGGGACGCAACCCTATCGTACACTGAGAAGCATCTGTGTGTGTGTGTGTGTGTGTGTGTGTGTGTGTATACCTATATATAAATATATATATGGAATTGGCTCACACAATTATGGAAGCCAAGAAGACCTATAATTTGCTGTCTTCAAGTTTGAGACCCAGGGCCAGCACAGCCCGCTGTTCCCAAGTGCTTTCAATATCTACAGTGTCGTAATTCAGTAAGAGTTCAGAGGCCTCTGAGAACCCGAGGAGTTGATGGTGTGAATCCCAGTCTGAAAATCAGAGAAGATAAGATGAGTCATTCCAATTTAAGAGGTGAGGTAGAAACAAGAGGTGACTGTCTTCTTTCTCTGTTGCCTTTTGTTCTGTTCTGGCCCTCAATGGATTGGATGATGCCCACCCACATTGGGGAGTGGGAGTCATCTGCCTTACTCAGCTCACCAATTCAAATGCTAACCTCTTCTAGAAACACCCTCAGAGATATACCCACAATAATGTGTAATCAGGTATCTGGGTATTCTGTGGCCCAGGCAAATTGGTCTATAAAAGTAACAACTGCAATGGGCTTGCTGAGTTTGTCTGCCTGCTGGAGAGTCAGTGCCTGAGTGCTTGCAACTAAACCTCCAGGGTCATTTTCACTTTCTCTCCTGAGCCCTAGAATACTCGTATTAGGCTAGGCCTAGTGTCTCATGCCTGTAATCCCAGCATATTGGGAGTTGGAGGTCAAAATGGGAGGATTGTTTGAGTCCAGGACTTTAAGACCAGCCTGGGCAACACAGTGAGACCCCATCCCTATGTTAAAATGTGTATATATAAATGTTAGCCAGGCATGGTATGTGCACCTGTAGTCCCAACTGCTCGGGAGGCTGAGGTGGGAGAATTACTTAAGCCTAAGATTTCAAGGCTGCAGTGAGCTATGATCACACCACTGCATTGCAGCCTGGGTTGTAGAATGAGAACCTGTTAAAAAATGCTCAGACTTCTACCTGAGGGGCCTGGGACCTCACCAGTGAAGGTTTCCATGCTCTGGATAGTGAGGGCAGATACCTCCCTCCAAGTAAAAATGAGAACCTCAGGGTGAAGCAATCACTACACCTAGCCCTGTGGGTGAAGCCTGTGTGCACCCCTAGTGACTACACAATGACCATGTTCCCATCCCAAGGCCTCTAACATTACCGTGCATCATGACACATGTGCCTGGGCATCCCCATCCCCATCCCATCCCAAGAACAGCCCAGGCGTGGAGTTCCATCTCTCAGCTTGTAGAGCTAGAGTTTCCCAAATTGCTCAGGCCATCCTTAGATACTAAAAATCCAGTGGCTGAATTTTAGTCCTGAGAGTAATTTCATTTCAATAGTTACAATGCCAGAAGAATATCAAATTAAACACCAAACTGCATATAAAGTTAAACTCTTTTTGCCACCAGCCGTACTTGCTTCAGAATGGAAAGATGGGAGAGGCTAGGACGGAGTGGCAGTGGATGAATGATTCTGTATCCCTGGGCTGCCTTTAGGTCCTCATGCTTGGGAAAATGTGCCATACACCAGGACAGAGAAGGGGCAGGACTAGTCAGGGCTCTTGTGTTACTTGCCATCTCCTCTGCCCATAGCAGAAATGTGCAACTAATTCTTGCTCATGTATCATTTTAAAAATGCTTCTAAGCTCCTCCTTGAGACTCACCAAACTCCTGCTCCCTTAACTGGGCAGGACCTCTTTTCCTCAGGCTGTTTACAACCCGCCATCTCCTCCAGCTTCTTTCTGCTGAAATTGCCTCTCTCTCTTAGGAGATTCTGTGTCTTGAGGCAGTAGAATAGGGTCTGGAGGCAGGGAACCTCAGGCTGATTCACACTGACTTACTAGAACTAAATTGAAAGGAAAACCCTAACTTTCCACACCTAAGTAAAGAAAGGATGGGAGCCTACTTCCTCTGCAAACTACCCCCTCATCATAACCACCTGTTCCCATCTTTTCTGCATGGAAGACGGAGAATTGAAAGTATCTCTGATTGGTTGCTGAAGGCAACCAATTTGCATACAAGGGTAACTTTGTAACTTCACTTCAGCTGATTGAGAAAAACAAACAGACTGATTTCAGGCCAAGTCTTCATTTGCATAGAAGTGTAACTTTGTAACTTCACTTTAGCCTCTGATTGGTTGCTTTTTGCAACCAGACTGATTGGGGCCACTACTTCATTTACATCAAGTAACCAATGAGAAACCTCTAGAGCATGGTTAAACCCCTGAAAATTCTGTAACCAGGCTTTTGAGCCCTTATGCAAGGACCCACTCCCACCCTGTGGAGTGTACTTTCATTTTCAATAAATGTCTGCTTTCATGGCTTCATTATTTCCTTGCTTTGTTTGTATGTTTTGTCCAATTCTTTGTTCAAGATGCCAAGAACCTGGACACCCTTCACCGGTACCAGTCTCACAGAGTCCACACATGCTCCATGGCAACTATTCGTCTATTCTCACACTGCTGTAGAGACCTACTTGAGACTGGGTAGTTAATGGAGAAAAGAGGTTTAATTTACTCACACTTCCACAGACTGTACAGAAGCAAGACTGGGAGACCTTAGGAAATTTACAATCATGGTGGAAGGTAAAGGGGAAGCAAGCATGTCTTTACCATGGTGGAACAGGAGAGTGCGAGAGAGAGAAGGGGAAGGAGCTACACATTTATTGTGTGAGAACTCTGTCATGAGAGCAGCAAGGGGGATGTCTGCCCCCATGATTCAATCACCTTACCAAGCCCCTCCTCTGACACATGTAGATTACAATTTAAGATGAGATTTGGGTGGGGACACAGAGCCAAACCATATCAGAAACACACACCTTTGCCTTGCTCTCGGAGCAGGTGCACCACCACCCTAAGTGGCCTCCCATCTTTACTGTCAGCCATTTGAGAAACTGCACTCCAGGAGACTCATAAGGAGCTATCTTGACCTCTCTGAAGTTCCTCTCCCTAAGCACCCTACCCACTCCCCACAGCTAGGAGACTGAAGTCTTGTCCAGGTAGATGTGTCATGATTCACGGTAATGTTAGAAGACTTTGGTTGGGAAAATGGTGAAGCCACAAACACTGTCCTGGAATCTCGCACTTGTACCTGTGAGGCCTCCCATGAGGATGTTAGGCTAAGAGCATGAAACCCATTGTCTCCCATCTTTGAAATTTGAGACCACTTCCAAATAATCTACAAACTCACCTTAGAATGTAAAGCACTAGCCACTAATAGATTTGTTCTCTGCCTTGGGACCTCAGCTGATACTGAGGCACAAACAGCCTCATTTTAATATCATGTGATACACGAAAGCACAGACTAATTTACAAAAATACCTACAAAAACACTTACAAATGCATGCTCATTTACATGAGAACAAAACCCAAAAGTACTTTACTATAGAACAAAACACAAAAGTACTTTATAGAACAAAACCCAAAAGTACTTTACTACCAACCTACTAACACTGAATATAAGCTTTTTCATAATCCAGCAATTCTACTCTGAGGTTTATACTCAAAAGAAATATGAACACAAAAATATACCGGAGAGGCTGGGCATGGCAGTTCCTGTCTGTAATCCCAGTATTTTGGGAAGATGAGGCAGGAGGCTCACTTGAGCCCAGGAGTTTGAGTCCAACCTGAGCATCATAGCAAGACCCCATCTCTACAAAAAAATTTTTTTTAATTTGCCAGGCATGGTGGCAAGTGGTCCCAGCTCTTCAAGAGGCTGGACGGGGAAGGATCCATTGAGTCCAGGAGATCAAGGCTGCAGTGAGCTATGATGGCACCACTGCACTCCAGCCTGGCTGACAGAGCAAGACCCTTTCTCAAAAAAAAAAAAAAAAACAAAGAAGTATGCCAGCATTGGCATGATTTATAATAGTCTACTAGAAACTATCCAAATTGACACCAATGGTAATAGAAAAAAATGCACTAGGGTTTATGCATCCATGTGTTAGACACAGTGAGTTCCTCTTCAAAGGTTCTATTTTCCTCCTTGCCACTAATTACAGAAAACACCCTTCCCACCAGTCCCACATCTGTTACCTGTAACTCACATCTGTTCCCAGTCTGTAACTCAATCTGTAGCCCACCTCTGTTCCTTATTTGGCCACTGCAGCCCCCACCCCTGCTCCATTTGAAGTAGCCAATTGAGATCAGCTTAGATTGTGCAGTCCAACTCCAGCCAATGGGGACCAGACACAGTAGCAGGGACTGACTGCATTAGGGATAAAAACCTCTTCCCTCATTTGTTCGGTGTGCTCTTGCAGTGGCCAGAAGAGCAAGCAGTACCCTTCTGCAGAAGTAAATTTGCCTTGCTGAGAAATCCTTTATTTCAGTGCTCGTTTTCTTTGTGACTCCGAGCTCTTATTTCCCAACACATGGGAATATTATGCAGTAAAGACAGTGGCCAAACTACAGTTACACACAGATGGATGGATCTGGCAAGCATAATGCTAAATGCCAAGAAAACTGAAAAGAGTACATCATGCAGGATTCCATTTATACAAAGCTCAAAAGCAGGCAAAACTGGTAAATGGCATATTAGCAACCAGGGCAGTGGCAGTGACTGAGAAAAGATATCACAGGAGGCTCTAGGATAATAAGATTCTATTTTGATCTGGGAGCATGGTGTGTTTGTAAGACCTTGTCATGCTCTACGTGCATGATACATGCAGTTGTCTATATGTCTGTAGAGTTCAATTTAAAAATTACTTAGAATTGTTGATGATTGAACACCATTTCCCCACAGAGTTACAACCTCACTTTCATGCCTCAGACGCATCAAAAGAAGCTTGAATTCTGAGACAAGAGGCTGGAGTTGCATCACCCTGAGAGAGAACAGACACAGTGGCCCCTGTGCCTTCGATATAAATTGCCAGAATTCACGGAGCTACCTTTGCTGCCTGTATTCAGCATCAGACTGGCCCTAGCTCTCTGACCTGTTATATTGGAGACATGGGATAGGAGTTAAAAATATGAAATCCAGACTGACAGCAACTTTCTGGCAGTGGGGAACCCCCTCCCTTAGAAAAATGGGGGCACCCTAATAGGCAGAATGGAGACGAGCTTTCAACCAGCCTAGAAGGAGGATCCCATGAGGCCTCTGGATTCCAGCAGATCTGAGTTTTATTTCTGCTCCACTACTTCCTGGTGCTGTGATCCTGAACAAATGGTCCTCTGCTGAGTCTCTGAACTCTCAGTCAATAACATGCTTCTCTCAACCTGCTCTGTTTTCTCTTTTTCCTATCCAAGTATCAATTGCCAACCTAATTTATGACTTGCCTAGCTACTATATTTATGGTTTACCATCTGTCTTTCTAAAGAATGTAATCTTCAAAATTGCAGTTTTTTTTTTTTTGAGACAGAATCTCGTTCTGTCATCCAGGCTGGAGTGCAGTAGCGCTATCTCAGCTCACTACAACCTATGCCTCCAAGATTCAAGCAATTCTCCTGCCTCAGCCTACTGAATAGCTAAGATTACAGGCACAAACTACCATACCCGGCTAACTTTGGTATTTTTAGTAGAGACGGGGTTTCACCATGTTGGCCAGGCTGGTCTCGAACTCCAGAGCTCAGGCGTTCTGCCCACCTTGGCCTCTCAAAGTGCTGGGATTACAGGCATGAGCCACCACACCTGGCCCAAAAATGCAGAAAAAAATTTTAGCAGTCTTGTTCACTGCTGCATTCCTAACACCCAGAACAGCGTGTGAGACATAGACACTCAATTATTGAACAAATAAAAGAAAATGATAATTCGAAAACAGAAAAACAATTACTTAGCAAAATCAATCTACTATGAGAAGTGAACGTTGTCACGTGTTGCAAGACTTGATAAATGAATGACCAGAGCCAAACAGAGAGCAAGGGGTGTCAGCCAAGCCAGGGCCTTTGACAAGGAGGTGCTATGCTCCTGCGGGCCTTGGGTCCTGGTTCCTGTCCAACCCAACTGATCTCTGACACTTTGATGTCTTCCGCTCTATTTTTTCGCATCACTGTGTCTTCCACAGCGTCTACCTTGTTGGCTGTAGTTGCCTTGGTTTTCTCTGCAACATGGTAACAAAAAAGAGAGTAAGGGAATTGTTTTCAAAGCCTTTATAATTTTGTTGAGCAGTTTTACATTGATAGCAAAATTGACTAGAAGGCACAGAGACTTCCTGTATCCCCTACTGGCCCCATACACACACAGCCTCCCCCTTTGTCAACCTCCTGCACCAGAATGGTACAATGATTACAGTCAATGAACATACATTGACACATCACTGTCACTCGAAGCCCACAGTTGACATGAAGGTTCACTCTTGCTGTTGCTCATTCTATGCGCTTGGACAACTGTGTAATAACATGTATCCGCCATTAGAGTCTCACACAGAGTATTTTCATGGCGTCTATGTTCTATCTATTCAGCCTTCTCTCCCCTCACCCCCCAACTCCTGCCATTGACCTTTTTCCTATCTCCATAGTTTTCTCTTTTCCAGAATGCCATTTGGTTGGAATACAGCATGTGCCTCTTCAGATGGTCTTCTTTCAGTTAGTAATGTGCATTTAAGTTTCCTTCATGTCTTTTCATAGCTGGAGAGCTCATTTCATGTTAGCATTGAATAGCATTCCATTATCTGGAGACAGAACAATCTATTTATTCATTCATTCACTGAAGGACATCTTGGATACTTCCATGTTTTGCAATTATAATAAAGCTGCTATAAATATCCATATGCAGGGCTCTTTTTTTAATGTGGGGAGAATGAGATTATTTATTTGTTTGTTTGTTTTTTTATTTTGAAACAGGGTCTCACTCCCGTTGCCCATGCTGGAGTGCGGTGGTGCGATCACGACTCACTGCAGCCTCAACTTCCTGGGCTCAGGTGATCCTCGCATCTCATCCTCCTGAGTAGCTGGAACCACAGGTTCATGCCACCACACTCAACTAATTTTTTGTATCTTTTACTAGAGAAAAGGTTTTGCCATGTTGCCCAGGCTGGTCTTGAACTCCTGAGCTCAAGCAATCCACTGGCCCTGGCCTCCAGAAGTGCTGGGATTATAGGTGTGAGCCACTGTACCCAGCCAGAGAATATGATTTTAAAACAAAATATCTCACTTTGAGATCCTGTTCCTCCTCTTCCTGCTGGCTTGACTTCTTGAGCTAGTTACAGAATTTCTCTAAGCCTCAGTCTCTTTGTGCATTGGAAATACCAAATACTTCACAGGAGATTAAAAGAGTGAATGACTCTCAAAGCATAACTCTTTCATAGGACCTTAATGAGTATAATGGGTTTTACAGTATAAAGGTGATATACATAATCTAGTTTACTACTCTTAGTCTTTGTGTTTAGAGGAGTTGGGGGTCAGGACCCAATTACCTAGTAGGAGAAAGGAGACTTTTGGTCACCAATCTGTATTCCCTGAGCTTGCAGGGAGAGAGGGTTTGCATGTCACCAACAACGGGTGTTGCTTATGTCTGCATGCCATATTGGGCTCCTCTAGACCATCTTCCCTCCAAGCCTCTCAGTCTTTCCTCTTCTCTGCCCTCCAAGAGACATAGAACAAAATGGGAAAAAGAATCGCCGTTATTTGCTTCTCCTGACAGAAAGGAAGGCACAGCTGCTCTCTCTCCTGCAGCCTTTGTACTTTCCTCAACTGGTGATTAATAGAGTTCTCGGCACCGTCAAGCCCATAGGACAGTAGATAAATAACAGGCAGAGTTTAAGGAGATGCATGTTCTTTGAGTTAATAATTGTAACAGCTGGAGAAATGCCGTGGTTCTCATGGTAACAGGAACCCGCAACTTGGTCTCTAATTTGAAAGCATCAGACCGATATGCACAGAGAGCTATCCTACAGTAACGTCTTTCTTTCCCTAATTGGAACGTTTTTTAATGAAGCGACGATATGAGGCAATTTGTATACACAATGCAGAAGAGACTAATGTGTTGTAAAGATGCCAGTGAAATGCACGCTTGCAAACATTTTCTAAGATGACGTAGTGGGTTTATATCATTTGCTTTAGAGCTTGAATATGAACCTGTGTCCTTTGCAAAATTTCCTAAAGACAAGTCTGCTGTTAGCTCTTCAGTTTTCAGATATTTCAAGTGACTAGGATCCTGTTTTATGGTAAGAATTCTGTTCAGGCACGGTGGCTCGGGCCTGTAATCCTAGCACTTTGGGAGGCCAAGGTGAGAGGATCGCTTAAGGCCAGGAGTTTGAGACCAACCTGGGACTTACAGTGAGACCCTGTCTCTACAAATTTCTTTTCTTTTTAATTAACTGAGTGTGATGGTATATGCCTATACTCCCAGCTACTTCAAAGGCTAAGGAAGAAAGATCGCTTTGACCCAGGAGTTCAAGGCTAACAGTGAGCTATAATTGTACCACTGCACTCCATCGTGGGCAACAGAGGAAGACTCGCTCTCTAAAAAGTTAACACGTAGAAAACAGAGACAATAACAATTCAGGAAGCTCTTTTGCTGTAGTTAAAGTCTGCGATGGGATTTGTCTTCTAACACATTTAGAGAGGAGAGGAGGACTGAAAATATCTTCCTTACTCTAGAAATAGGCATGCTGAAATATGAATGAGTCTTGCTGATTTCCTTGATGTAAACCATGCCAAATAAACAGAACCTTACAAGTTGGAAATGTACGGAGAGCCCCCCTTTGAAGACAGCCAACTGGGCCACTCATCTCTGACTCTTGGGAGCTGCCTTCTGCTTCATAGGCTTCCTGATGATGAGTGCATGGAGATTTTTTTCCTAACTGGGTTGCCTCCTGCCTTTGCACTTCTCTGTTCCCTCCAAACAGTCACAGCGGGCCACCTGCTTCTCTCCCTGAAGTGATCAAACTCGTCCTTTGATCGTGATGAAAACATCTTCCACTGTTGTCTCATGCATCATTCCTTTTCTTTTTTCTTTTATTTTTTATCAAGACAAAATCTTGCCCTTTCACCCAGGCTGGAGTGCCATGGCGCCATCTCAGCTCACTGCAACCTCCACCTCCCGGGTTCAAGCAATTCTCCTGCTTCAGCCTCCTGAGTAGCTGGGACTACAGGAGCCTGCCACCACGCCCGGCTAATTTTTTGTATCTTTAGTAGAGATAGGGTTTCACCATGTTGGCCAGGCTGGTCTCGAACTCCTGACCTCGTAATCTGCCCACCTCGGCCTCCCAAAGTGCTGGGATTACAGATGTGAGCCACCGTGCCTGCCCACATTGTTTCTTTTCTTAAGTATTCTGAGGAGTGACAGTGCCTTTGCAGAGTCTGTTACTTGGCTCACCGGTGTGAAGCTGCCTTCAATTGTGTGCCCATACACATTGCACATCCGTATTTCCTTCAATCCACCGATCGTCCTGGCGTGGTTGTGGGAGCTGCAGTGGATGGTCATAGCTAGGTTCTAGATATGAGTTCCGTATGATTAAAAAAAAAAAAAGGTTGTTAAAAAGAAAGGTTGCAAGTCAAGCCAGGGGAGCATCTTTCAGAAACAGGATCTTGCTCTCCTGCCCAGGCGAAAGAGCAGTGGCACAATCACGGCTCATTGCAGCCTCCAATATCTGGGCTTAAGCAATCTTCCTGCCTCAGCCTTCAGAGTAGCTGGGACTACAGGTAAGTGCCAATATGACCAGCTAATTATTTCTTTTTAATGTTTGTATAGATGGGGTCTTGCTACGTTGCCCAGGCTGGTCTCCAACTCCTGTGCTCAAGCAATCCTTCCTCCTCAGTCTCTCAAAGTGTGGGGATTGCAAACATAAACCACTGTGCCAGCCTTGGCAATTCTTCTTTATGTTGAAATTCTTGTTTTGCTTGTGAATGTCTTGAATATTACCACTGATCACACCATGCTTGGAAAATGCAGGAATGGGAGGACCTCTTTAAGTACACACGCAAACACAAACTCTGTTAATAACTCATAATGCAGCTGAACAAAACCTGAAACATCTGAACAAGTCTTTACGAAAGGCGTTAAATTGCAAGCAAGGAAGAAGCACCGAATCACAGGAAGCTAAAAGCCTGGTTTATGATGCAGTTTGTTCCCCGACCCTCTCAGATCCTACTTCATTTTTGGAAAATCCCAGGAGAAAAGGGATAAAGCCCATAAGTCTCCGACTCACTTTCCTGCCTTCTTCTGTCCTCTTTCCTATGGCTCTGACTACCCTGTTTGGGAGGGAAACCAACAGTACCTCAGTCATCGGGTAGAGACAAACATATCTTCACAGTCAAAGCCAGAGTTGAGCCATCTTACCCAGCTGCTGTCTAGCTCAGTGTCTTTCTGAGGAGCACGAATAACTTTCAGACATAGCCATGAAAAATCATTTTTCCAAAGGTAAAAATCCAAGTTAATAATAATAGAAAAATCACAACCCATCCTAAAGCTAAATCAACATGGTCTGATGTCTTCTGCTATGTTTTTTATCCATAAGAATTTATTTATTTTTTATTTTTTTATTATATATATATATATATATATATATATATATATATATATAATTTCACTTTAGGTTCTGCGGTACATGTGAAGAACAAGCAGTATTGTTGCATAGGTACATACACAGCAATGTGGTTTGCTGCCTCCATCCCCGTCATCTATATGTGGCATTTCTCCCCATATTATCCCTCCCCAACTCCCTACCCACTACTGTCCCTCCCCTAGTGCCCCGCAACAGACACCAGTGTGTGATGCTCCTCTCCCTGTGTCCATGTGTTCTTAATGTTCAACACCCACCTATGAGTGAGAACATGTGGTGTTTGATTTTCTGTTCTTGTGTCAGTTTGCTGAGAATGATGGTTTCCAGGTTCATCCATGTCCCTGCAAAGGACACGAACTCATCGTTTTTTACAGCTGCATAGTATTCCATGGTGTATATGTGCCACATTTTATTTTCACAAAGTTACAGTGTGTGTGTCTGCCTCTCCCACCTACCTTTCTACCTCCTCCACCTCTTCCACCTTTGCCACCCTTGAAACAAAAAGATCTATCTCTCGTTTTCCTTCCTCCTCCTCAGTCTACTCAAAATGAAGATAATAAGATACTTAACTTTATGATAATCCATTTCCACTTAATAAATAATAAACATATTGTATCTCCCTTATGATTTTCATAATCGAGTTTTTTTCCACTAGCTAACTTTATTTATGAATACAGCATATAATACATATAACATACAAACTATGTGTTAACTGGTTTATGTCATCAGCAAGGCTTTCTGTCAACAGTGGGCTATTAACATTAAGTTTGGGGGGAGTTAAAAGTTATATATGGATTTTTGATTGCACAGGGCATCAGCACCCCCAATCTTCATGTTGTTCAAGGGTCAACTATACCATTTTAGGTGTGTCTTAAGTCCTTTGTAATTCACTAATTGGTATGAATAATGTGTTAATCTATGTAGTATTGTAAGGGTCTCCCATCATCCATATCTTGAAGTTATCTGTGCCCAAAAGCATAGATAAAACAATCCAGAAACCTCTAGCTTATCCATTTTCCAGCTATCCCTTTCACCATAATATCAACTATAATCCATGTCCTTCTTACATTTTTAGCATAATTATAACAACTTCTTTGAAATTCTTATATACTAATTGGAACATATAGTTACCTCAAGATTGGTATCACATTCCCTCTATTCACAATATGAACTACAATACATAATATATAAACATATTCATTCTGTTTTTCTATTTGCCTGAGATGCTAAACATTAAGCCCTTGCCAAGGCCACCTTTAGAGTACCTTAATAATTCTCACTTCTCCTTCAAATTGCTACTGAGCCTTTTTAAGCATACTTTAAAAATATGTGTATTTCAGTATATTTTAATAAATTTGCACTGTTTATAATTAATTCCTTCTTAAGTTTCCTTTGTTGGCACGGTATCTTTTTCACTTATTAATCATATATATATATATATATATATATATGACAGGAATATTAATGTGGAAAGTATCATAGAGCACCTAGACATGGTACTAATAAAGCTTATATGAAATTTATGATTTTTATCATATTACATAATACCTAATAATATATATTTCAAAATTTGGCTATTTTCATGTTCTGTTGATAGTTCTAACATATTTTCCTTCATTATAAATCCTATCTGCCCTTTTCTGAGAGGGCAAAGAGGTGAAATACATTTGGCTCACCATTTCCATGTTTGATCAGGTACCTTAACTTATTTAGCTAAATAAGAATCGTTAACATCAGAAATCAATTATCTAAAGAATAGGAACATATAAAACATTTAATAAGTTCTTTCAAAAGGGTCTTATTGTGTTCTTCATAATTTTAAAAGATGATAGGGTAAAATTATGAAGAATGTGTCTGGTTAGAAACTAGTCATTTTTTACAAACACAAACACATGCACACACACGCGCACACACACACACACGCACACGCAAACAAAAAATCCAAGATTGGTGAGTAAACTCAGTGGAAATATAGCTATTCAGATAACTGCAATCAAAATAAGCAAATAACCATTTTCAGAGTTTTGTGAATTTTTTCTTATCATTCATCTAGGATTTGACACTTTCAGATGCTAGCTGTCTTGCAAGCTTTAACTATCACTTTCTAATGATTGAGAAAATTAGATTTTCTTTCATAACACAGTTATTGAGAAAAACAAAAAATGCTGCACATTAGAGTTAAATTATATTCAAGCAAATGTTTGGAAAAGTACCAAGGCTTTTTCCAGAACCATTCCTGTGTTCTACACACACGTTTTATTACATTCTCATCTTGAAATATTTAAAAATGATGTTTTGAAAACATTTAACATTCTCTGTACACAAATGTCTTAAAATTTCTGCTCTGACTGAGATAATGAGATAAGCATAGCTGGAATCCTAATATGATTGTGCTTTTATGCTCTAATTTTTGTCCACAGTTCATAAATTGCTATATTTTCTGTCAATGCTCTGATTCCACTTGTGAAAGAAATAATAAGATGCTTTTATAGTGAAAAAGAAGATATGCATCTTTGGTTCTTTACACATGTAATATTTGATATGCTTAATAGCATTATAATATAACAATGTTGTCTTCACTCTATAAAAATGACAATACTGAAATATGTTCAGTAAAGTGGTGACTTTGAATTGCTTTCCTGGAGCAATATGATGTCCGACATTATTCACCTACACTCTGCCCAGCCCTCTTGTAACAAACACCGTACATTTGCTATATGTTTTGCTTTATTTTAGGTGTTCCATTTATGATTTATCTAGACCCATAAAGATGATATCTTAGAGCATCAGTGGGTTACAAAATGTATTTTAACTATGGAATTCTTCTTTCAAATAAAATCTTTCTTGAAGGCACAACATGTAAAGCTTATAAATTTAAGCTACAATTCCAGATAAGATGCAATTCTTCTTCTTTCACCTCCTTTGTAGGAATCCCCAGAGAGTGCTGTGTCCAGAACACTATGAATCACTATTTAAAACCCTGCATAGATTAATGTCTCATTGAAAAATATTCCAAGATCAAGGGACTAGAATGTGCATACTTAAGATTAAGAATTGCATCATTGTCATCATGGCAAATATTTTGAGTGATTATTGTTTGTGAAACATAATGCTGAGTGTTGTAGCTGCATTATCCCAGTTATACCTTATTACCACTGTCTGAAGATAACTATTATTCTTGGCTATGATTTGTAATCTTTTTTACACAAAGAAAACTGAGGCACAATGTGCTTAAGTAAATTATTCTGTATTTAACCGCTCTAAATAGTAAGGCCAGAATTTCGTGTGAAGTAATCTGACTCAAAAGATTACTTTTGGGTCAAAGTGGACATGTATTATTTTTTGGTCTAACCCTTTTTCATCAATCAAGAACTATCCTCTATACCTAAATCTATGTAATTCTAATGAGAATGAATCTCATCCCTCCCAAATCCAGGCATTTTACCTAGGGTGGCCATTCAAAATAATTTTCCCTTTGTGCAGTGCAAGAATGCAAGGTAGACTATATAAGTAGGATTAATCTCTTTGTGGGATTACTATGTACCCTGGGAAAGATGTTCATTTTGAGTCACACATCTTAAGTATCTGAACCTGGATCTGCTGGGGTTTAAAGAAATGGAGGTGACAGACATCTCTCTCATCATATGTATATAGTGTACCCTAAACCAAGATCAAGATGAAAATTATGCTAAATATTTACCTGACTTTCTCAGTTGTGAAGAGAAAAATAAATTCTTTTATTTTTTTCATATAAACTAATTTGACATTTCATCTATTGCATGTATTAAGTCCCAATTCCTATATAATGGGTCCCTTTTTATGTCTTAGTTTTCATTTATCTATTAGATTAAATGAATTCTAAACATATAAATAAAGAAAAATATCTTTCTCATGAAAGCTATTACTAGAGATACAGAAATGCTTATGACCTAATGTTATTCAAAGAAAGATCTGAAACAGATGTAAATTAATTGCAGTACAGAGGAATACAACACAACTGAGTTGTGTTTAAATTATCAACTACATCACTGGGTAAGGAGATTTATGAATTGAATCTTAAGGATAGGTAGTCATGAAGAGGGTTGGGGAGCTCTATTCAGGCACAAGAAATATGATATACAATTGTAATGATAAAGTTGCAAAGGAGCATATAATACTGAAGAACTTAGTCATTCTTTGAAAAAAGGATTCCATATTAAAAAAATAACAATGAACACTAGTTAAAATTTGGATTATGACATTTTATACAACTTAGGTGCATAGCGTAATGATAGATATTATTTTACATCTATTGTTTATTCAAAGAGATATCCCTGAGTTAAGGGGAAAAAGGTAAGACATAGCTGCTATAATTGATCAAAACCTTCTTTAGTAAATTGTAACCATTTGGGAAAATAAATATTCTTTGTAACTAAAATAATATTCATCGTTAAATTTTGGATAATTGAGTCTTAGATCTGTAAGCTCTTTTAATATGTATATTCTATACAGATATTTTAATTACTTCTTTCCTTGTATTCAAGATTTAATAGTATAATTTCTTTAACCATATACTAGTATTGATAGTTACTAATTTCCTCCAATCTGATGAGAGAGAAAGGTAGGAGAAAAAAAAAGAATTGTAATATTTATATGACACATTTTTGAATCTGAGTAAATATTAAGCATAGGTTGGTAGTAAGGCAGTGAGAAGTTGTTTTATGCCAGTTGATTAATCACCAGTAGTAGAGTTCCTATGATTAAAAAAATTAATTTTCTAATTCTCTAATTGAGAACCTTTTTTGATTTCACATTAAAATGCATTAATAAAGCCCAATCCCATTAGCACTATATGCTAGAATCCCAACAACGTAATCATTTATGTTACCAATCTCATTTCTGTCCATTTTACTGGCCCACCCATTTTTCTAGTTATGCCAAATCCCTTCCTGTTTTGTAAAGTACCACATGCGTTATCCTCTCCTTCATGGCACTGAACTTTCTCATTTACTCTTTTCATACCAAGGAAAACTCTTCAATCTTAAAGATATACTTTAAAATTTATTTCTTTAAATATTGGGGTTTGTTTTAGATTTATATTTGAACATCTTACCACCACTATCACCACTATTTAGCAAGGGTCCTAGCATGTGATACTTAGTCACTCAACAAACAAAAAAAATGAGAGAGAGTAAAAAAGGACAATAAAGCATTCAGTCTAATGACAATATTTATGAATGGCTTACATTTTCATATGATGTCCTTGTTATAATAACATATTTTGCACTTTCACTGCTTACTTTTGTAACCAGTTCTTTCATTAATTTATTCACTCACTCATCCAACAGTTAGTTGTCAGGCATTGTACCATAATGAAAAATATAGCGTTCTTTCCTTTAAATGCGTACATTTTTAAGAAAAAGCTTTTATATAATTAAATATTTCAACATTATGTAATAATTTATAAATAGGTATGGAAGTGCTACAGGACCCCAACACTTACCCAAAAGTAGCAGTTGTGTCATGGTTTCTGCCCTATAATCCTTTCTGTGGTTGCCAGAAATATGTTACAGGACAGAGAAATATGTTACAGGAAAAGGGTACCGATCCTAATCACAAAAGAGGGTTCCTGGATCTCCTGCAGGAAATAATTCAGGGTGAGTCCACAGTGCAAAGTGAAAGCAAATTTATAAAAGAATGGCTACTCCATAGGCAGAGCAGCCTCCCATTTTTAGAGCATATAAATGTAAACTGTCACGGCACTGATGGGCATGTAGTAGTGAGGACGACCAGAGGTCACGCTCGTGGCCATCTTGGTTTTGCTAGGATTTAGCTGGTGTCTTTACAGCAAACTGTTTCATCAGCAAGGTCTTTATGACCTGTTTCTTGTGCTATCATCCTATTTCCTCCTGTGACTCAGAAAGCCTTAACTATCTGGGAATGCAGCCCGGTAGATTTCAGCCCCATTTTACCCAGTTCTTATTCAAGATGGAGTTGTTCTGGCTCACAAGCCTCTGACAGAAGTAGAAAGGAGAAAGCATTCAGTTTTTAAAAAATTTCTTAACAGATGACTTTTATGAATTTTCACAAATAATTTCAGTTAATTTTATTAGTATTCCTTGTTACAAAAATTAGAAGTAAAATCAGAATATCTTATTATTCACAACATAATTTCTCCCATTTTAACTCAAATCACTAAGATTTCTTAAACACACTCTATTAAGTTTTAAAGTATTATATAATCTTACAAATAATGCTTCCTTACATGATCATTTATGAACACACTAAGCAAAATAACAAATTATTTAAATCAATTATACACTCAAGCAGACACATGCTATACAAGCTCTTCACCCTCACCTTCTGCCACATGCAAATGGTTTCCCAGTTGCTTACACAAGATATATAGTCCATCAATGTCAGGGCTGTATTTTAATAATCATAAATATTTTACTATTAATCATTTCCCCCAGTAATTTGTTTTCTAATTAAAAGAGTTATGCTCGTTAATCATAATTATAATCTTTTGTTTTCTTAAACAAAATCTCTATATACATGTAAACTCTACTTTTCTTATTACCCATAATTATTCTAAGAAAAATCTGTGAGACAAACTTGAAACAACTAGTTTCTTTAAATTTTGTTTCAATATTAATAACGACTTTGGGTCTATCCATCATGAAAATGAATTTTGTCATAACGTGATTAAGTGAAGAAGTAATTTTTACTGCTCTGAAAATGGTTTTGGCTATGGAGATACCATGCTTCCATCTGGTTCTTTTAGCAAGGGTTATGCTATTATAAAGCACACTAATTTTCACAATGCTAAAATGCATAGAGGGCCAGGTTATCACAAACTGTCATTAAAATATTAAATGCTTACTATCCATTTTATATTGGTTATTTTAGATAACTTTCACAAATCAGAAAATATTTATATATATTTCTCTTTACGAAAATTTATTTATTTGTCTTCTTGTAGAAAAAAATGTTAAGCTGATGTATACATATGTATTCCAATTAAAGTTTTGCATTGTGGATTTATGTGTATGTATGGAAATACACAGAGACTTAAATAATCATTATTCTCCTATTTATACATTAAGTGCCCACTAAATGCTAGGAATTGTGTTAGTGATGAACCAAAGGCCCCTGAATAGAGTTTAGAACATAATGGTTAAAGCTGTTTTAAGATATTACAAACAAAATATTAACAAATGAGTCCAAATGCAATAAAATTACCTAGGGAGAAGAACTGCATATACAGAGGGGAGGGAACTACTTTAGGTTACCTCTTCAGCCATGAATTCTGCAAGGAACTATTTATATAGTGGCTTGAAGGAGGCCAGAAGATTGAGGCAATATAAACAAAGAAAAGAGAAGCTAGGAGTAAAGGAATAGCCTTTTCTGATTTACAATATAAAATAGGATGATTTAGAAAAAGTCCATGTGCTCAAAAAACTTGAACTTAGAAAAGTAATGTGCTGGATTATTTATCCTATATTTAAAAAATAAATGAAGCTGGATAGTTTGATATTATTATGTATATTAATCAAAAAGTAGTCTGTAAAGTGGAACCTTACTCACCTAACAATTTTGTGCAAATAATGTAAGAGCAATATAAACCAATGATCCACTAAAACCCAGATTAGGGGGAATGTCAACACTGTTATCATGGATTAAAAGTCAAGATTATTTGTTAAAGGTTGTTGTCAATAAAAGTCCTTTTCCTATGAGCTTCATTTAATCACAAAGCATTGACTTAATATGATTCTGTTTCAACTGTAGAAATGTGTTTTACAAATTCTTATATCTTAGTGAAAAGTTTGCTTTCTTTTCACATCTCAAAAAACTGAGTCAGGTTTTGGAAATGACTTTAAATACAGAAGACATTTGTGAGAGGGAAACATTGTTTAGAAATGCTGAGAAGTTAGTCAAAAGCATATGTTATTCTTAAGTTGTCTCCCTATATTATCTTGCCTGAAAAAAATTTTTATTAAGTCATTAAAATATTTCTAATAGTGATGTGAAGAAATAATTCTTGCTTGCTTTTTCTCAATAGAATTTAGATACTTTTCAGTTTAAATACAAAGTTGTAAAATGTATAATAAATCACTGAGCAAATTTATGTCATAGAATTTGTAGTAATAATGGTTATGTTTCTTTCAGCAGCCAAGAGTGACTACCTGGCTGTCATGTTTTTGCTTGTTGGAAAGGTTTTCCAGTGTTCTTGAAATGAAGTACAAGGTCCTTCTCCCTTACCTTTCACACCTTGTTTTCTACTCTGTCTCATGCTCAGTGCGTTCTATGTAGACTGGCTACCTGCCTGTACTTGAAGTCTAGCTGTACTCCCACCTCCAGGCCTTCACTCTGTTACCTCATTCTGTAGTGCTCATCCTCCAGCTATCCATATGGCTCACCTCACAACTTCCATGTTTTTTCTCAAACGATACTTCATCTATCACAGAAGCCTTCCCTGAGTAGCATAGATAAACCGGCAGCCCACGTTTCCCATTACATACTATTTGTCTTAGTCTGTCTTATCTCATAGTGCTTTTTACATGACATGTATATATATTAATTTGTTTGCTTACTGTCTCTACTATTCTTCAGGAGACTAGGATTTGCCTGTATTTTTCTGCTTTATATCCCCAATGTTGAAAAACCTTTCCAGAATCTGTAAGATAATCAGTGGCGTATTTGTTGAATCATTGAATTAATATAAGACTTTATTTGCTTGCTGTTTCATTGGTTCATGTTTAGTAATTTACAATTAATGCATAAAAACAAACATGCGTTTAGAATATTCACAAAAAATAAATTAAATGAAAGTATTTAGGTTTTAAAAATTAATATATATGCCACCTCACATTGTTACTAGTTTGTGTAGTGATAACACATGAGATACACATTCTTAGCAAATCAAAACTTTATTGTTAACTATCATTACTGTGCTATTCATTAGGTATTTAGAACTTCTCTTTTCTTCCACTTCTCAGCCCCTGGTCACCACCGTCTTACTCTCCATTACTATGAGTTCATTATGAGTTCAACATTTTCAACATTTCCTTTTTTGTTTTTATTTTTTTATTTTTTAGGTTCTACATCTAAATGAAATCATGCAATATTTGTCTCTCTGTACCTGGCTTATTTTTTTGGCATAATGTCTTCCAGCTTCATCCATATTGTTGCAAATGGCAGAATTTCCTTCTTTTTAATGGCTAGATGGTATTCCATTGTGTATATATACCACATTTTCTTTATTCATCTCTCAATAGACACTTAGGTTGATTCCATATCTTGGCTATGATCAGTAGTGTTGCAATGAACATATGAACATGGGTATAGAAATATCTCTTCAAGTTAGTAACTTAATTTCTTTGAGTACATTCTCAGAAGTGGGATTGCTGGATCATGTGGTAATTCTGTTGTTAACTTTTTAAAGAACCTCCATAGATTTTTCTATAATGGCTGTACTAATTTGTATTTCTACCAACAGTGTACAAAGAATCTCTTTTCTGTATATTTTTAACTTTTTTTATATTTTGGCTTTTTGATAATAGCCATCCTAATAGGTGTAAAGTGATATTTTATTGTGGTTTTGATTTGTATTTCCCTGATGACTGGTGATATTGATCATCTTTTCACATATCTCTCTATCTTTGTATGCCTTCTTTGGTCCAGTTGTTTCTTTTTTTTTTATGAAACAATAGTATTGTTGGAGATTTATTTTGAAATATAGGTACAAATGTATTTAATTTTAATTTGTGTGATTTGGTATTTTCATAATTTCCTTAGTTGAATGTGTTTTATAAAATAGAAATAAAATTGTGTAAAATAAAAATAAATAGTACTGTAGTACTATTAATGAAGATTTGTTGAAAAACAATAATTGACTTAATAGACTGGGTTTTCAGCAATATAGTAAGAGAAGAGCCAGCACTTTCCTCCACTCTTTTCCAAGCTTGTAGATTATCTGACCCTTAGGCTGAGGCTTCTCCTCTGGTAAAGGGAAAAAGAAAGGATGATCTTTAACCCAGGTCAAGAGTAAAGATTTTTTTGCACCAAAACTTGAGTCCTATGTGAAATCGGCAGCAGACACTCCTCGTTTTCTCCTCTTTTTGTTTCTCATGTTGCCTCTGTTAATTAATAAAATTCTAGTATAATATTTTCTAAATCTCATGCTTAATGTACAGTCTACCTTATCAGTCTAATGAGCAAAATATAAAGTTCAAGTTGTTTAATAATATTTTTTGCTGTGTAGATCAACAATTGGAACTGGGTGTTCTAAAACTAGAGGTATAGATAATAGTGAGAGAAAATTTTTAGATAGAATTGTGATTAAGAGATAAGTCTCCTACCAGAGCAGGCTAGAATTCTAGAAAAGTTTCTATTTAAAAAAAAGTTTAGAAGTAAAAAATAAAGTAGAAGTCAAGCTGCTAAAACCATTGAACAACGGATAGAGTAAAACTATACATTGATAACTGTGGACTTACAAGTCAGAGGCCAACTTATCAGACCTATGCTTTCTGTCTTCTACTAATATGTCAGATATCAGTCGTGCCATCATGATTTTGATTAGAAAAATGGAAAAAAATGATAAGTAACTGGTGGGTTGCAGTAAAGATTAAATAAGGTTAAATAGCCTGACATGTGATATGTGGACACTGCCATTTTCTTATCTTTCCTTTGTATCCAAACACATAGTAGGATCTCATTTAACATTTGAGAACTAAGTGTTAGCCTTTCAGGTATATTTGCTGAGCCTCACCATGACATCTCTCTCTCTTTTTAAAAATAATCTATACACAATATGACAAAATGTGCAGGGCGTATTATGCAATAAATTTTCTTTTATGGCAGAGCAAATTTTGTAAATATGATTGCTACCACTGTACCTACCATTATTAGTATTGGGTTTCTGGGTGTTCATTCTTATTAGCTTGTTAATAAGAAATACAGTGTAAGAGCAAAAGGCAGGTTAAAATAGTATATCTTTTTACAAATGAGGAGAAGCTGGAGGAGTTCAATTTAAATACAATTGAGTCATATATATTCCCATTTACAAAAATCTTTCATCATATGACTTATAGAAAACAAAATTATTCATGTTGCACTAAATGCATCTACAGCCATGAACATAGACAATTTGTCTGTACTCAATGCAACAATTTGAAAAGTGAAGGAAATTAATTACTATATTTAAAAAACATGATTGGTTTTCACTTTTATTGTATAGAATGGTTAGGTCCTTTAGGATATGTGGTTAATCATTGAAACAAACCAAAATTGAATGGACTTTTGGATTGAAATCTATAGAAGAATAAAATATTACATATTTTGGTCATTTTTTGTTGATTTTCTATTATAATAATCAATTCAGATGTGATTTAGACATAACTGTTTTTACTTTGTGACCATAATTCTTTCCCTTCAGTATGGATATATGCAATTATACAGTTGTCTTTTATAAAACCAACCTCAATGTACATCTGGCACATGCATAATAATATTTAAAAACTACTAAACATTATTTGTATAAATTAACTCTAGTTTTCCATGTGTGAATTAATAAAGAAAAATAAATGATGGTCCTAAGGAAAGATACTTCTTGATGCTTCTGTAAAAATATTAATTTTTCAAACACATCACATTTGCAGGTGTTTTTCATGTATTATAGACTGAGATACTGGCGTAGTTAGGGTTAATACTCCCCCAAAATTCATCAAAAGGAAAAAATATAATTATGTTTTTTTAAATTTAGTCTGTATTTCTATCAACAGGGAAATTTAATGGAACATTGAATTTTTGGTGATGTAAAATTTGTGGTTTTAAATTCTGAAAAATTTATTACAGCATACATACATGGCAAATTTCAGAAACTTCAACATTGCATTCAGATTTTGTAAAATTGGATTTCCTGGTTTTATTTATTTTGGTGAAGTGGAAAATGCTGTGAAAACCAATGGTGATACATACTATACTTAGCTACTCCATGCTTCTCATTTCACTCTCTTCCTGACAACTGGAGATGAGTAATTTTCACAAAATAAGTCTAGCATTAATTTAAATTTTCTGTATGTTTCATTGCCTTAATCTTTGTAAAAGAAAATTAATAATTACCAGAATTAATATCTGCAGATAATTGACAAATATGATCCTACAATATTATTAGATTATTTTATATAGTTGACATTTGTTTTCCATTGAATAGTGTTTAGTATGACTGAATTATCATGTTATTTTATACACACACATATATGTATATAACACTTAGAGTATTTCTTCATAAAATTCCATTTCTTACCCTTCCTTATTTCACTAAATGACATTACTGTCTGATTCCTAAAGCAAAGAAACAAATATAAACAGACAAAATATAGACATTATCCATAATCTTCAAATTTTCTCATCTCCGACAATCAGTTCCATCAGTTTATCATTATTAACCTCAATATATATTTCAAATCTTTTCATTTTTTTGTCATCATCTCAATTTTAAGCCTCTCAGTCAAAGCTATCCTCATTGCTCCTGTTCCTTAAATGCAATATCTCCACACTATACCTCTACTTCCACTTCTCTCTCTACATAGAAGACAGCATGATCCGTGCTAAAATCACAGTACTACCCTACTTAAATTTCTTCAATGGGTCCTTGAACTTAAAATAACACTGAGACTATTTAGTTGATTTCCATGACTCTATGTTATTCAGTTCCCATTTAGCCGTTCCTCAATAATTATTGTGCTCTGGCAATATTGTCCTTATTTCCATAGTTAAGGTCTTTATAGCTGCAGTGACCTTAGATCAAACTGCTTTTCCACATGTTATTTGAATAGATGATTCCTTCTTATCCTTGGGAATCAGGTCAAGATAATTTCTTTAAAAAGGATTTCATGGTCCCCCTAAAATAACTCATCCAATCTATAATAACTACTATATAATCCTCTTGAATTTCTTAATAACATTTAATTTTAGTAATTCATGCTATTTTATTTTGTATCTCTACCCTCACACATGCTCCTTAATGGGATAGATGGAGGCAAAAACAAGAAAACAATAATAAAAAATCTGTCTCATTTGCCACTAGAATATTGATTTTCTACATTGTTGAAGTGTAATAAATGCTGTAAAATAAATAAATGGTTTTGTTATTATCATTTTATATTATTTTCCATTGTCATTTCAAACCCTAAATATATTAACTGAAAAAACTGTGTTCTCATCTTGAATGAAATAGGGTTTTTTTCACTGACACTATTAGCCATTCTCTGTTAATTTAGTTTATTTATATAATTTATTATAAATGTCATATGTTTATAGTTTTTCTTGTTGGCTTTCCTGGAACCCCAATCCATGACCAATCAAACACAAAGTTCTGTGAACTATTCCCAGCTAATATGGACTACATATTTCTTTACTTAGGGCCCCTGTGTCAGGCTCTTACCCATTGTTAAACTATATTTAAAGTCTCTTAATTGATCAGACTATGACCTATTTTTTCCTTTTTTGTCAATTTGTTCTCCTACATTTTCTACATTTTCAAACGGATCTTTCCAAACACCACTTTTTATTGCTATTCGTCTATTCCAAAAGATTTTTTATGATTTTTTTCACTTTTTATTTTTCTAGCTTTCTGCAATCTATTGGCTGAAGTGTATACTACTTTGTCTGGCATTCAAACCCTGCAGAATGCTGGCTCAGAATACATTTTCAACTCATTTTCTCCTTCTCTCCCTATATATACTTATTGCTTCATGTAAAAAGCTTTTTCACAGTCCTGAGCCTAAATGTTTGTTCAATATTTATCCTTCCTATTTAAGTTTTGTGTGTCTTTCAGAGTACACTTCAAATCCTTCTCTAGCCAGCTCAGCTCACAGTCTGGATTCCTCAATAAGTCATCTGTAAATGGCTGCAGCATCTCTCTGTAATGATATTTGCATTCATTCACTTTCCAGAATGCTTTGTTCCGATTGGCTTAAGAAGGATTATATTGCAATTGTGAAAAGAGCAAGTACTTTGGGATCTCACAGTGTTGATTGAAATCTAAGCCCTACTACATTCAGTTTTGGGAAAGAGGACAAGTGATTTAATATATTTGAGCTTTGGAGCTATTCATCTGTAAAACTAAATTAGCAGTGCCTGTATCATAGGATGGTTTTACGGATTTAACAAAAGAATATGTATATGTATCTGCTTTGATATGATGTGGGTAGTCATTCTCTCCCACATTTTTCACTATAAATGAACATTTTTCAAATCTCAACTTAATTCCCATCTCTTCCAAGGCTTCCTTGATCAGGCCAGCATGAAATATTTGCTTTCTTCTCCAAATTGAAAGAATGATTATTTTGTCGTTTAGTATGACTATTTTAGCATACTCTGTTAATATTAGTTGTGTATCCTACTACCATTTAAATAATGACATAGTATCTACTGAGCATTTGCTATATTTCAGTACTGAGGTATATACCTTATCCACAAAGGAAAGGTAGGTAAAGTGGTTATGTGGATGAGAAAACTAAAGATCAATAAGGTAATAATTTATCCAGGGTCACAGAGCTTAAGGGCTAAGGATTCAAACTCAAGTCTATATAGTTCATGTTTAAAGTTGTTAAAATATGATCACAATTTATTTTTGTTTCATGCCCTATTTTGCAAAACTGATTTTAAATTTTTGAAAGCAGGAATGTTATGAAAGATGCTGTAGAACTTTGCATAGTTCTTTAAATAATATTTGTTGAGAATTTTATAGCCTAAAAATGTTTTTTTATCCTATATTAATTAAATACAAATGTACACATCCTAACAATATTTCATATGTGTATACAGCATGTGTAATTTGTATATTAAAAGATGAAATTGTATGTTGATATACATATATGTGTGATTGTGAATGTGTGGTCATAAATATATACATGTATTTTATTAAAATGTGTTTGAAAAAGTATATATATCCATATCTATCTATATATCTACATGTACATTTACATATATTCACATTTGCATGTGTGTATAATTTGTATATTTTAAATTTAAAATGTTACAGTAATTCTTCTCAATGTTTCTTCTAATTTCACAAAACTCCACTGCTACTATTCATATTAGCAATCATATCAGCCTTTCCTTCTGATATGTGCATAGTTCAGAAAGTCGAGTTTAGAATGTCTTGAACCGAATTCACACTGTACATTTGAGGGAGATTATTGGGTCTCAAACAGTCTTCTCTCCCCTTTTCTCCTTCCCTTCTTTTCTTCCTTCCTTTATTTGCTCTTTTCTTTCCAATTTTTCTGTGAAAAAAAAAAACTCTCCAAGTTACAGCTGAAGACTCTTTAGTGCACAGCTAAAATATGGGGGCATGGAGGTTCCTAATAGTAAATTCCAGAGAGAGACAGTCTTAACCTTACAGACCCAGGAAGCTAATTTATTTCTCTGTGGCCATAGAAATAATTTAAAATAGTTTTTTTTGTGTGTGTACTCAGGTTACAGAATATACAATAATAAATGTGTCTCCCTTAGTGTTTAAATTATAAATGTCATCTAAGTAAAAAATTAGGTAACTAAGGAATAAACTCTTATTTTTATGGGATATCCTCCTTTGCAGTAGAAGAACTCCTAAATATGTAAGTTAATGATGCTTTAGGGAAAACACCACTAGTAGTTGAAATTTGCAATTACTTGGAACTATTAAATACTGAACATTATGAGGAACATGGACAAGTAATGATGTTTATGTTAACAACAACCTTAAATTTTAAACAATTAGCTATTAAAAATTTGTATGCCCAGTTACCTGACATGCATTTTAATTATCTTCCACCTTGTAGATTCCCTTCTTGCTGTTTTCATAACAAAAGCACCCATGTTTAAATCTTGCTGAGTCTAACCAGAGCAAGGGGCCTCTACACATTAGGAAATATTATCAATATCCTTCTTAAGATTCCCCTAGAAGCTTCTGGGAGCTCTGCTGATTATGAGGACACTGAAATGTTTTATAACTAGGATTTATCTGTATCACACAGAAATGAGAATTATACTTGTAATTTTGAGGAATTCCCTTGAGGAATCTTTGTGGTCAACTCACTGGCTAAAAATGCCTGCAGCAGAAAGCCTATTGAAAATAAGATTAAAAGAAACTTTCATCTGTGAGAGGTATAGTAAGAGGTTAACTACTTTTTTTGATTTTCAAAAGGTCAGTCACACAGTAGGTAAACAGTGAAAGTTAAAATAATTGGTCATTACTGGTACCAAAGTCCCAAAGTTTAATAGAGCAAGGTAGTTCTCTGTGTAAGAAGAATATCCTAAAGCTTTAAATGATGTTCAGAAGGTTTTCTGAAGGCCAGAAGTCTCTTTGTATAGTAACTTTGGCATGCTTCAGGATCTATAAATATATGCTAATAAAGAGAATGAATTATTAGTTTGGATCAAGCAAAATTTCTATATATTCACAATCAAGAATTTAAATTTAAAAATCCATTTCTATTATTCTTAAATTGTACAAGATTAAAAAATTAATACTGTGTAGCAAACATTTTGGGGGTTTATTCATTTTTCTTTCTTCTGCTCCACTTCTCTAATTCTGACAAGACCTATATGTTGTTCAGATACTTATCCTCCATCTGACAGAAATCTGGCCCAGGCCCTGTATCATCCAAAGATAGATCATGTTTTTCAAACCTGACTGCAAGTGGTAATGACCTGGATAATTTTAAAAATTAATAATTTCTAGGCGCTCACTTGAGAGATTCTGATTTACTTATTTTAAGCTGGGTTGCAATAATTTGTAAATAAAAAAATTCCTCCTGTGATTCTTAAATGCCGACATGATTAATAACCAGTGTCCTGGAGAGAGTTACCTTGGTAACGCTATTGTTTTGCTAATGATTGGCTTAAGTAGAGGCATGTGATCAGTTTGTAGTTAATAAGATATGAGAGGAAATCCACTTATGGACTCCAAGGAGAGACCATCTTATTTTTGAAAAAAAAAAATTACAGGAATAAAGAGTTTATTTAAAGCCCTTAAATACTTTATTGAGGCAACAACATTGTGATTAGGAAGTAAGCAAGCATTAAAAAAATAACAAAGCAAATTATAGCACAGTAGCAAAATGGAAAGTTCTGACTTTTGAGGGCACTGGTAAATCTTGTAACAAAGTAACTGTAGAGTCTCTATATGCTTAGACTTCTTATATGAGATGAATCACATTTTTCCTGTTTAAAACACTTTACTGGCAACAAAATTCTTGCTGATCTAAGTATTGAATAAATCAATTTGTTAGATCCTTACATAAAAAGTCATTAGTCACTCAGTAATTATTTATTGAGCTTCTACTATATGCTGAGAACTTTTTAAATTGCTGGGTATACAATGGAGAACAAAGCAGAACAGAAAACCTTGTTCTCATGGAGTTTACTTCTAGTGAGATAATGAATGTAATAAATAATTAAAATATACTGCTTGATAGGTAAAGACAAGTAATAAAAAGGAAAACACAAGTGGACAAAGGCATAGAAAATGCTAAGTGGTTACAGTCTATGGTAGTGTGCTTTCCCCTAAAAAAGCCTCACTGAGAGCATGGTTTTTGAAAAATAAAAAAGACCTAAAGGAAAAGAAGAACTTAATCATATCAATATGAAGAAAGAAAAGAGCAACTCTGAAGATTTGAATCAGCAGGGAGGCCAGTAGGGTTGGAGGTAAATGAGTGGAGACAAGGGAAGCAGATTGTCAAATAGGTAAGTGGGGGGCCAGATTATACAGAGCTCAGTAAACTATAGTGAGGTCTTTCACCTTTGAGGAAGTTAACAACCCAGTGAATGCTGACCATTGGAAGAATAATGTGATCTTACTTGTCTTTTTAACAGCGTCACTGTTGCAATTTTAAGAATGGATGATGGTAAGGGATCAAGAGAAGAAGGAATAAGTGAATTAGTTAAGAGTGATTGTATTTATGTGAGACAGAGACATATCTTGATAAGTTTATTGCAATAAAGGTGGTAAAAGTGATATCACAATAACAACTTAGTCCTCCCATCTAACTGAGCTTTTGGACCCTTTGATCATTACCTCTCCATTCCTGCCACCTCCTAGCCTCCATAACCACCATTATACTCTTTATGAGTTTAATTACTTCAGATTCCACATATAAGAGAGAACATGCTGTATTTGTCTTTCTGTAACTGGCTTATTTCACTTAGCACAACATTCTCCATTTCCATTCACATTGTCGCAAATGACAGGATTTCTTTTTTTTTTAAGGCTGAATAGTAGTCCATTGTGTATATGCACCACATTTGGTTTATCTGTTCATCTGTTGATGGACGTTTAGATTGTTTCCATACTTGGCTAATTTGAATAGTGCTGCAATGAACATGGAAGTGCAGATGTCTGTTCAACAAACTGATTTCAAATCTTTTTGGTCTGCACTCAGAAATAAAATTGCTGGATTATATAAGTCTATTTTAACTCTTTTACCAAGGATAAAGTTTTCTATAATGGCTGTACTAATTTACGTTTTCACCAACAATGTACAAGAGTTCTCTTTCCTCCACATTGAATAAATTTCTATCTTGGACTTTTTAATAGTGTTTTTTTTTAAGTTCAAAAAATGTACCCATTAAAATCTGTGAGATATTTATTTAAAATGCAGATTTACCAGAGCTTCAATATCAGACACTTTAATAACTGAATAAAAACATATATCAGACACTTTAATCAATAGGTATAAATATTTAACTGCTTTCAGAAAATAATTACACAAATAGCCATGCCTTTAAATGGTTAAATATATTTTTGCCTGCATACTTTTTCTAAGACTGGGTACTTCCTATACTCTTGAAAGAAACAGTCACCTCCCAAGGCACAAGTCATAGCACACAAATGGACTTTTAACCCTGAATTAATGGTTTGCCTTGAATGGTAATGGTTTCTATCCTCTTGGGTAAATAAACAGCTTACAGGAAGCCAGGAACTTCAGGAATATAATACAAATTGATTTATTATTAACATTTGAGTGACTCATAGTTGATTTATTCATTACCTAAAGATTTGAGTATATAATTTAGTCTAAGTTAAGTTGTACTTACAAATATGGAGGAATGATAGATGGAAAATAATGTGATGTATTTTTCTGCAGTTGAATTGATATACTGCTACATTTACACCTGGACTTGGGCTGAAATACATCTCAGGATAATGCAAACAATAAACCATGGTTGAAATTTGGCCCATTGCCTGTTCATGTAAATAAAATATTGTATTGACACAAGCTAGGCTCATTCACTTGCTGTCTATGGCTCCTCTCATGCTACAATGGCAGAATTGACTAGTTTCAACAGAGACCATATGTCCCACAAAGTCTAAAATAGTTCTATCTCAACTTACATTAAAAAAAAAAGTTTACTGATTCCTAGTCTAATGCCTCATCAAATTTATTGTTCAGTTTGGTTCAATATCAAAATATAATATTTAGTGTAAGATCAACAGGTATGCAGCTTCGAGGTTGACCTCAGAATTTTATACATCACTTTGTGACATTGCACTTTGGTCTCCCTCCTCTTTGCAATATTCCTAAAGTTATTCAGCTCCCTGGAGCTTCCTTCTTATAGTCTTCTATCTAGAAAGCTGACACATTTTTCTATCCTTTACTGAGCACTTCCTACGATTGTGTCTGCTTCTAGAGCTAAGTAGCGGAAAGACACAAAACAAGTAAGAGATTTGCCCAAGTTCTTAGTAGCTCAGAAATTCTGGTCAGATAAAAGGCTGCTCCTTTTTCAGCATGTTAGGTACTTGCCCAGCTGTCACTGCTGCATTATCACCATTGTCACGCATGCCACTATATGATTGCCTGAGATCCGAGGAAGGAAAAACAGAAGGAAAAAAGATGATTTCTGCTAATCTCTGACTTTGAAAAGTCTACCTTCCTGATTTTGAATCCAGTAAGTGAGATTTTTACATAAAGCTTTTCTGTTCCTACCTGGTGTGTATAGCCAGGTTTCAGACTGCCACTGAATTTAGGCCAGGAGATATCAGAATAGTAGGTGAGAAACAAGAGAGGATCTCTGCAAGTCTTCTTGTTTACTTCCCTAAGCCTCCTGCAAATAACTTCTGAGAGTCTGCATATACCTGTTTATGAATTCTGTCAAGTTTGTAATTGCATTCACGGAAAAAGACAGGGTAGAGATTGTAGTCTATCATACCCAAGAACCAGAAGCATCTTGATAAGGTTATTTTTAAATCAAATAATATGTCTGGTAAAAGACTACACACCAACTCACTAACCTGACTGGCAGATTTCAGTGTTTACCTATAGCAGAGAATCTCCCAAGCATCTATTTCACATCCCTCAAATAGCAGGATATGCAATTAGGAGAAGGAAATCATAGCTCCATTTCTGAAACAGCTATTCAGTCTCAAATAGAAAAAATATTATTTGATCCTCCTGAAGGATTTGGAAAATATATTGCTGGGTCTTAACTTCTTCTTGAAAATATAATCCAGTTTTATGCTATCTCAGAGTTTATTCTTATCTTAAACTTGTTTATCCTAATAGTCCATATATATAATTATGTAACATGAGATACACTAAGTTGATTTTCTTCTTTTCAGAGAAATGTTTGCTCATATTTGGGGAGATTTTCTAGTAAGATTTGTTCCAAACAGCATAATTGTTAGCTCCTGTTATACTTCCTAATTTCCTTACTACTGTAAGGACCAAGGGTCTTCTGAATCTTCTTTTTCTTTTTCGTTTTCTTCTCTTTTTTTTTCTGAGACAGAGTCTCACTCTCTTGCCAATGCTGAACTACAGTGTTGCAGTTTTGGTTCACTGCAATCTGCACATCCCAGGTTCAAGTGATTCTCCTGCCTCAGCCTTCCAAGTAGCTGGGATTACAAGTATGTGCCACCACACACAGCGAATCTTTGCATTTTTAGTAGAGAGGAGGTTTTGCCATGTTGGCCAGGCTGGTCTCTAATCCCTGACCTCAGGTGATCCTCCTGCCTTGGCCTCCCAAAGTACTATATTACAGGCGTGAGCCATCATGCCTATCCTTTTTCTTATGTGATTGACAAACAAGAACAAAAACCACAAAAATGTCTGCATAGGTAACCATAAGAAAGTAGTAGTTTAAAACAAAAATATGACCCAATCAACAGTATGTAAAATACCAGAAGTAATTCAAGACATAAGCATATCTTGGGTAATTGTTTATCTTGAAAGAAACTGCAATTTCAATTCATGTACAATATTAACTCTATTACTATTCCTGAACAGTGTCATAATTTTTTCCACCCATGAGGAAGGAAATTTAAAAAACAAAGTATTTTGTCCTAGAAAACAAAGAAAATGACTGCTAAATCTGTATATCAAATCTCTGTATTTTGATTTCAGTATGTTGTTCCTCAGTACACTTCTCTACAATGATCTTCAGTTGTCTACTGGTTTCTAACCTATAAAATTAAAATTATTCCGAGTGTAGGGTTAGAAATCTAGTGAAAGCAGAATATAATTGTAAGAGTTAAAGAAAGAGGAAAGAAACATGAAAAGCGGCTCCATGGTCAAAGATAGATTTATTTTGGAGAATAAACCTGAGAGAGGCTTCTGGCTGATTTCCATGGGAGCACTCTCTCCTACAGACTTAGAGTATTGAAGGGTTTAGGATGAGAGCTTATCACTGGCTTGGAATGTGGAGAAGTTTATTGCAGGGTTGGAATATCTCTGGTAGGAGGGGAGGTTATCTTGGGGGTGACATCTCTCTGGGTGGAGGAGAAGTTATCTCATGACTGGCATGTCTTTGATTGGGGAGGTGTTTATCTTAGGATTGGAATCTTTCTGGTCAAATATACCGTTTTTGGTTTATGGTCAGGCTGACATTAGCCATTAGGCTGATTATCTTTCAGTTGGATTTAGGTGGTTTTTGATCCAGAGCAACTTTAAAATGGTAGTGCTTGTCCAAGATGGTGAACCTCCTGCTCCATTAATAATTCTGTTTTGTTATTGTTTAATTACAACTAATTATTTAATTATTTAAAAGACCAAAAAAAAATTCTGACAGACAGAAAACAAGTAATCAACAATCAAGTAGTGATTGTGTTAACCACTTTATCAAGAGACTAGCTAATGAGTTGCAAGATTACTAAAAAATAGCCAGTACTTTTATTCTTAGTGACTTAAAACTAAACTTAAGTATTATCTACTTATATTGATAAGCACTCTGTTTAACTGATCTTAGTGTTCCAAACTATAGACTATATATTAAACCAAATCACCAGCATAATTGGTAGAAGACATAATTGAAAAAGGGACTGAAATTGTGGTTGAATACAAAATTAACTGAAAATGGATTATATACCTGTTCATCATATATAATACTTAGACTTTATGACTATAACTATAAAACTTCTAGACGAAACCAGGAGAAAATGTTTATGACTTGAGTTATACAATATTTCTTTAGACATGAAACCAAAAGCATGACTCATAAAAGAACAAATTACTAAATTAGACTTATTATTTAAAACTTATTTTCAAAAGACACTGGCAAAAGGGTAAAAAGACCAGCCACAAACTGGGGAGAAATATTTGCAAATAATATATCTGATAAAAGAGTTAGATCTGGAATGCATAAATTATTTTTAAAGCTCAATCACAAAAAATCATTTAAAAATAAATGGGCAAGAGGTTTCAACAGACATTTTATCAAGAAAGATAAGTAGGCAAATAGGCACATGAAAAGATAAATTGGTTAATGGTCTTATAAAAAGATGTCATCAGTCAATAGGAATACATAAATTAATCAGAATTAAAGTTCATATATAGCTATTGAGATGGTAAAATAAGAAACTAAGAGTAGAAAAAATGGGGAGAAACCATAACTTTCAAACACTACTGATGAAAATGTAAAATGGAACAACTTCAGAAAAAGTGTGATAGTTTCTTAAAAATTTAAAGGTAACTTACCACATATGATCTAATCATTCCTTTTGTTGTATTTACCTAAGAAAGAATTGAAACCAAATGTTCATACAAAGGTTGTCCACAAATGTGCAAAGCACTCTTATTTGTAATAAACAAAAACTGGGAGCAGTAAATGAATTATGATATGTCCATACACTGATATACTACTGCTTTACTAAACAGTAAAAAGAATGGCTGATAAGGATACTGAGTGAAAAAGGCCATACGAAAGAGAGTTAGTAATTTGTGATTCTATTATACAAAATTATAGAGATGTAACTTAATGTATTGCAGTAAACACAGATCAGCAGTTAGATGGGGATGAGCTGGAGGGCAATCAGTGAGAGGAATTCCAATGGTCCAGTGGAGATATGGCAGTTATTGGAAGGTAAATACATATTCATTATTTTGATGGCTTCACAACTGTATATAAATGTTAAAACTTGTCAAATTGTACATTTTAAATATGTTCAGTTTATCATATCTCAATTATGCTTTAATATAGCTGAATTTTTAAAAACCTATGTTAATGACAGCTATGGTGGTATGCTATCAGTATGGGTATAAAGATAGTTAAACAAGTTTTTTTGTGTGTGTATTTGTAGTGAATACAAATAACATCCTGTAGTAAAGCAGAAAATATAAACATCAATGACTTCTGGCTTGACATCAATGAATTTTTATCTTGTTCCAAAGAATAAGAGGCTTTTGTATAAACTAGAAGGACTATAAGAAAATAAAAGAGTAGAAAGATGCCAAGGCCAGAAATTTGTATGAAAGGTGTATGAAACTGTACTTAACTAAACTAAATGGGAAAACATTTAAGCACAATTAGGTACGATTAGACCTAAAACAGAGTAAGTACATTTAACATTAAAGATATCAGCATGTATTATTGTGTTTGCTTTAGAAATAAAATATTTTATTTATATTTTCTCACTTGTTATTGTTCTCTCATTTTGTTGCTGTTTTGGAACCTCCTTTGGCCAAGTGAATAAATGTATTGTTGCTATGGTTTGAACGTGTACCCTTCAAGATTCTTGTGTTGAAACGTAATCCTTACTGTGTTGGCATTCAAAGGTGGGGCCTTCATGGGCATATTATAATTAGATCATCAGTGCTTTGCCCTCATAAGTGGATTAGTGCCTTACAAAATGTTTAGTGATAACTAGCTTTGCCCTTCTTTGCTTGTTTACTCTTCTACCATGTGAGGAAACAGAGTTCCACCCCTCCAGAGGATGTAGCAACAGGTGCCATTTTGGAAATCGAGACCAGGCTGTCACTGGACACCATACCTGCTGATGCCTTGATCTTGCACTTTGTAGAAATAAGAACAGTAAGACATAGTTTTGCTTATCAATTATCCGGTCTGTGGTATTTTGTTTTAGCAGCACTAACAGACAAAGAGAAAGGGTACTTACAAAAATTAGCAAATTGATTAAATGACAAAAAAAGAAAATTTAAAAATAAAATGATAAAATGTAGAAATGTATAAGTCCCCAAAAGTAGATTTGATATTTTGTAAGTAGTGAAATTATATTATGTGAGATGGGATAATTAAGAGAGCCAAGTTCAAACTGTGTAACATTTCCATTCAGTTGTTTTTAAGAGAACTATTAATGCCATCTGTTACACACATTACTGCTATATTATGAGCTTCATTAGAAAAAGGATTATTTTTTACTGTTTTGTTTGGTGAATTCTCAACATTTAGAATTGTGCCTGGTACATAGTAAATGATAGATGTGGAGCAAATTTTTATTTTCAACTCTGAGGTATGGTAGAAAAAAAATTTAGATTTGTCTGTAAACTAAGGCTGTGAGAACATACATAACATATTTTATAAAAATACCTATGGTATTTTACTAGCAATAGTGGTTTTCCTAATATTGTTTTTCAAATTCTTTATTTTGTCATCAACATTTTATAAGAGAGATGAAACATGAAGGAACTAGAATATTATTACCATTCTAAAACTTTTATTATTCATTTTAGGAGATTTGCCTATTTTCAGTCTCTATTCTCCATAGTAAATTCAGATCCCTAGGACCCAAATCAGAGCAAACTCTGTGACATACTCCAGGAATATGTGCCAGGAAAATTCATTTTAAATAGACACTACCTTTGATTGCTTACACAGAGGATAACACTTGCTTTTCTTTGTTTTTTTGGCAGGAAGAATACATTTATTTTATCTAAAATTACCACTTACAGACATGGTCGTCTTTTATACTTTAACTTGAAAGCTTTATCTGATGTTCAAAAACTTTATGTGCCAATTTGAAACGTTTTTCTTCTATTAAAATGCAGTTTTGGATGGCAAGCCAAGATCGCACTGTATTTCAGGCAGCCCATTAATTTTATAAACCTAAATATAAAATATTGGGTGAATGTTAATTGTTCTCTCTGAGGAGAGAACATATGGCCTTCATTAAATTCTCAAATGAATTTGTGATGCAGTGAGAAAAATGCTTATAAAACACTAATCTACAATGCTATTTTTTAAACCAATAATTTCCTTTTATTTAAATTAACCAATCAGGATTGGAAGTTTATGAACAAGATGCCTGACTAGAGGTAACTGGCTCTTGCTCTTTCCTTCCAAAAGACCAAAACCACAAATAAACAATTATTTTTTGACTAGCATGACTGAAGAAACAAACTGGAATACAACAAAGTACAACAAACGAATGGCAAAATTCCTCTGGGACACAGAAGCCCAGGATGGAAGCGTACAGGGGAACTGAAACTTTCTGTCCGCAGCACTTAATCTTCACTGCTGGGATCAGCTTGAAGTCAGGAGGGATTCTCATTGTGCAGAAAAGATAAGCCGGAGGCCCCCAGCATCCTCATTATTGATGCACACATTTGCAGTTCTTACTACAAGGCAAACCCACAGTCTTCATGGGCCCTGAATCTATTTTTAACAACCAGATCTTATGACAACTAACTATCATGAGAACAAGAAATAATTAAGTTTGCTCCAGTGATCCAATTACCTCCCACTGTAACCATTCAACAGTTTCACCTTGTTCACTGCTTAGATAGGCAGCATGATACTAGCTGTGGGTCTGTCATGTGGCATTTACTATATTGAGGTATGTTCCTTTTATACCCAGTTTTTTGAAGTTTTCATCATGAAAGAATGTTGAATATTGTCAAATGCTTTTTCAGCATCAATTAAAATGATCCTGATGGATTTTGAACTTGCATGGGGCCAGTGACCCCTATCTTTTGGCTGATATCTTCATTTTGGAATGGAAATGTTTCCCCCAATGCCTATAGCACCATTGTATCTTGGAAGTAACTAACTTGAAAACAAGTTGAATGAGTTAAGACATTGGGAGACTGTTGGGAAGGCATGACTGTATTTTGCAATATGAGATGGACATGAGATTTGGGAGAGGCCAAGGATGAAATAATATAGTTCTGATATTTGTCCTTGCCCAAATGTCATGCTGAGTTGTAATCCCCAGTGCTGGAAGTGGGGCCTGGCAGGTATTTGGCTCATTGGGAAGGATTCCTCATGGCTTGGTGGTGTCTTCATGAAAGTGAGTTCTTGTGAGATCTTGTCATTTAAAAGTGTGTAGCACCTCCCCATCCTTGGTTCTGCTCCTAACATGTGAGATACACACCTACTTCCCCTGTGCCTTCACCATGATTAGAAGCTTCCATAGATGCTGTCATGCTTCCTGTAAGGCTTGCAGAACTGTGAGCCTATTAAACCTCTTGTCTTTATAAATTACCCATTCTCAGATATTTCTTTACAGCAGTGCAAGAATGGCCTAATATAATAAGAATTTCCTCAAAAAATAAGTAAAATAAAATAAAAATATTACTATGATATGATTCAGCAATCCTACTACTGGGTATATATTCAAAGAAAATTAAATCAATATATAGAAAAGATATCTGCACTCGTGCATATTGCTGTACTATTAACAATAGCCAAGATATGAAATCAACTTAAGTGTCAAACCACGGATATATAGTTAAGAAAATGTGGCACATATGCACAATGGAATACTATTTAGCCATCAAAAATAAAATCCTGTTATGTGTGACAACATAAATGAGCTTGGAGGACATTAAGTGAAACAAGTCAGGCACATAGACACAAATAAGGCACATTCTCAGTCATATGTAGAATCTTTAAAAGGTGATCACATAGAAGTAGTAAATAGAACAGTGGTTACACGAGACCGGGGAAGGTAAGAGAGTGGAGGATGGGAATTGTTTGATCAATGAGCACAAAGTTACAAGTAGAAGGTAAAGAGTAAATTCTGGTGTCCTATTGCACAGTAGAATGACTAGAGTCATTTGTGTATCTCAAAATAGTTGAGAGGATTTTGAATGTTCTCATCACTAAGAGAAGCAAATGTTTGAGATGATGTATGTGCTATTTACCTTTACTTCATTATATAGTGATATGTGTATTGAAACACCACAGTGTATTCAACAATTATGTATAATTATTATGTGTCAATTAAGGCTAAAAATAATTTTTAAAGAGGATTGGAAGTTTACAATACAGTAAATGACACAAACTGGCACTTCTAGTTGATTCTGTCTTTGTAACTTTAACTTTAGATGTCTTCTACATCACTTAAAAAAATCCAAACACGACGTTATTGTGACATTCAACCTTTTTTAATTCCACTAATTATCATACTTCCCTCCTCTCAAAGTGCAATATTCACACAATTCTTCATAAATATATGTACATTAACATAGCTGGAGGAAACTAAGGAAAGTTAAAAGACAATTGCACATTGTTAGATATTATGAAAAGATTATTTAAAAAGGAAAAAAAAAAAAGAATTTTAAAAAATAGAGTCTCTCTATGTTCTTTAGGTAGAGAAGAGAGAGGAGATGGTATAAATCCAGATCTTTCTCTGCACTGTGGCTCTTGCTTTTATACCTCCTACTGTCACTTGCAGAGTGTCTGGCCCTGAAATAGGAAGTTCTTAATGGATGAAGTTGATAACACTGAACACACAAGTGCTTTTTAACCTACAGTGAGTGTTCAAATAAAAAACAGATGGCAACTTCTTAGAAACTAAGTACATTCCTCAGGAGATAAAGTGGAGTGTTAAAACATTTTAACATTGCACTGGAGCAGATAATTAGGGTAATTACAACTCTTTAAAGACACAAGGAAGAAGATCTAAGCCAACTTTCTTCTTTACTTAATTTATAAAGACTATGAAATTCTAACCAGAACTAGGGCAAAGTAATCATTTTATAAAATGCAATGATAAACCATTGTTTAATGGTTATATTTGAGATGGAATAGATTGTCTACTTCAATGTAATGTTTAAACATCAATTATATAATTAAGGAAGTAAAATCAGATTGCCCTACTTCACAAAGGTAATAAAGTTAGAAAAAGAAAACGCTCTTAAGCTAGAGCTTTCAGAGACACAAAAATATAAATACACAAATATATTCCCATACAGAAAATAAACAGAAATACTAAGTTATCAAACTTAATTTGATTTTAGAATATTTTAGTCATGCCACTGTGACTTGGGTTTATAAATAGTGTCAGAAATGTGATCATCCTCAGTGGTTTTTATTTTTCTTATTTTAATTATTTCCCTAAATAAATAATTTATTACTGGTAGGTATAATGTTATAGAGAGATAATACTGGCTTAAATAACAGCACTATGCATAGCCTGCATCAAACATTTTTGAAACAAGGTAGAGATATACACACGTGTGTGTCTGTGTGTGTGTGTGTATATGTGTGTGTGTGTATATATGCGTGTGAATATAAATACACATACACCATTATACATACATTTTGTAAATATTACATCTTTTACTTTCTAACTTCCTTCTGAACTCAGTCAGTCTTGTTCATGCTCTGCTCAGCCTTTCACCAGTAGACTGTCTTGCCCTGCCCCTGCTCACCTGCCTACCCACTCCCCACACCCCACAGGAATCCAGAGCTTTCTAGCTAGTCAGTGTAAATGATCTTTTTAATACGCTGTTAAATTTAGTTTCCTACTATTCCAGCATTTATTTGCATCTTGTTGTTTTTAATCCATTCAGCCACTCTATGGCTTTTTATTGGAGAATTTAATCTGTTTACATTTAAGGTACTGATTGATAGGTAGGACTTACTACTGCTGCTTTATTAAATGTTGTTTAGTTGTCATGTAGATTTTTTTCCCATTATTCTCTCTTGCTGTTTTCATTTGTACTTAAGTGATTTTCTCTAGTGGTGTGCTTTGTTTTTTTACTTCTAATTTTTTATGTTACTATCATACAGTTTTTCTTATGGTTACCATGAAGCTTACAAAAACATCTTATAGTTACAGTAGGCTATTTGAAGCTGGTAGCCATTTTACTTTTTTTTTAAAGCCTCCTCCCAAATTTTAGTACCTTTTTTACACTCTTGCTCCCAACTTTGATTTTTTGATGTTACAATTTACATTTTGTATTGCATATGTTTTAACAAATTATCGTATTATTTAAAAATAATTTTGTCTTTTAACATTCATACTAAGGATATAAGTGCACACTACCATTAGGTATTGGAGTATTTCTGAGTCTGACTGAGTACTAACTTTTACCAATGAGATTTATACTTTCAAATATTCTCATATTATTAATTAACATTCTTTTCTTTGAGTTTTAAGAGTTCCCACTAGCATTTCCTTTAAGGCAGTTCTTTTGTTAATGAACTCTCTCGGCTTTTGTTTGTCTGGAAATATCTTTATCCTTCATTTCTGAAAGGAATTTTTTTTTCCACTTTCAATACTTTGAATACATTGTCTCATTCCCTCCTGGCCTGCAAGATTTCTGCTGAGAAATCTGCTGCTAACTATATTGGAACTCATTTATATACGATTTGCCTCTTTTTTCTTTTACTGCTTTCCAGGTTCTCTATTTGTCTTTGTTTTTAAATTTTGATTATAATATGTCTTGGGGTAGTCTTGTCCAGTCTGATTAGGACCGTTTGAACTTGCTGCACCTAAATATGTATATCTTTTCTATGTTTGGAAAGTTTTCTGCTAGTATTCCTTTAAATAAACTTTCTACCGTTTGGTATTTATTTTTGCCTTCTTGTACTCCTCTGACTCAAAAATTTGAGTCACTGGTACCCACCCTGTTTTGTCCATTTGGTAATATGTTTATCTGATGTTTCTCGATCCTTGTGGTCATATGTCAATTTTTATACATTTGATGATGTAGGTACTTTTTCAGTTCTTGCAGACTGGCTGTGTTGGGAAAAGCCTTTCATCTGTCAGTTGATCCAGAGATTCTGGGTGGGCCATTTGGCATGGTCATTGGACAGGCTTGCTTCTGGAGTTTTCAGGTTAGCTTGGGTGTGCCTGGGTCAGCAAGTGTATGGGCCTGGGGCCTGGTTGTACTGTTGTACTGTGATACACCTGTAGATTAGGTCTGCTGGGGTGGACCTGGATCCTCTATCCACAAGGGCTGGCCTGAAGCCTGGATCCACAGGGACTAGTTAATACCCATTTTTAGACTGCATTCTAGCCTGGGCAATAGAACAAGAATCCCATTGTCTCTCCCTCTTTCTCTTCCTCTTTCTTTCTCTCTTACATTCTTTTTTTTCTTTCTTTCACTCTTTCTTTCTTTCCTCTCTTTTTCTTTCTTAAAAATAAAAAAAATAAAAAAAAAAAGAAAAGGCCTTGTGCCTGAGTCTTCAGGAGCCAGCCAAGCACCAGAATGGATCTGAAGCCTAAGTCCATGCGGATGAACCTGAGTCCTGGGTTCACAAATGCTGTTCTTAAGAATGTATCTGGAGGAGTGTTTCTAAATCCTCATTCTGCAGACTGGCACTGGGGTTTACTTGGATGAGCCTAAACCATGGGTTTGCTAGAGCAGGCCTGGACCCTGAGTTCACTGGAGACTGGTGTAATTGGGACCAGCTTGGAGGCTGGAGAGGGCCTGTTTCAGGGGCAGGCATGGAACCTGGGTCTGCAGGTTCAGGGGCAGGCGTGGAACCTGGGTCTGCAGGGACTAATCTAAAGCCTGGAATCACAGGGACTGTCTTTGTGCCTATAGCCACATGGGCTGGCCTAAAGACTGGGGAAATGGGAGTCAGCCTGGTATAAGAGGAACTCTGAAGCCCAGGGCCACAGGGGCTGCTCTTTCCCTGGTATTTATCTTTCTATTGTTGACGCTGGTGTTTATTTTTCTAATGTGTTTTCTTTTTCTAACCTCATAAAGCTATAACTTTTGCCTTTGAGTAATAGTTCCACTAAAACTTTTGTCCTAAAATATTTTTCAAATATATATAGTAAGGGTATCAACTAAGACAATAATACTAGTAGATGTCCTATATCCAAACATTTTATTCAATTAAGTTATTAATTGCCTGCTTTATACTAGGTCCTAGGTTTGTAGCTGAAGGTAATCAGATGGAAAACTAAACAGATTTATGATTTTAGAGAACTTATAGTATCCTTAACACAACAGAAAATTTTTTAAATTACAATTTGATGAGAGTTATTATGAAATAAAAAGCAAGGTGCAGTGAGAATGAAAATAAAGGAGTTTCTAATATAAATTAGAAAAATAAGCAGCAGAAAAGAGCTGAGTCTTAAAAATGAATAGCCATGTTAAGAAAAGAACAAGGAGAATATTAAACAAGAGCAACAGGAAAACAAATTTGGGAACATTTTTAGGGTAAGATGAACCTTTCTATTATTTTTGCAGTATAATAAGCCATTCTTCAACTTAGTGGCTCAGTTTTTTACTCTTTTATTTCTTCTTACATTGTATGGGTTAATTCACTCAACTGTGCAATTCCTGCTTGACATTTTACATATTGTTTTGTCATATAGTGGCTAGTGCTAGTTCTATCTGAAGGGCCAATTGTGCTGAACACCCTAGAAGGGTTTCTTTGTTTATTTCTGTTTTTCTTTCCATTCATATGCATAATATTTCAGCTGAAATGGATGGAGTAGTCAAGGGCTGGCTGAATATTTCAATCTCCTTCTATCACACATCTTCACGTGTGTCGTTTGGGCTTCTGGGCTTCTTCAGAAATACTAGTCTTAGGGTGTTCAGACTTCTTATGTGGGGACTCAAGGATTTTGAAAGTCCACAGAAGCAACTATACATCTTAAAAGTTTAAGCCTGGAACACAGGCAGAATTACTTCTACTACAATTTGTTAATTGAAACATTGTAGCAGTTCCAGCCCAGATTCGGGGTAGAATGGGACTATGCATGGTGACTAGAAGTAGGCATGATGTAATTGAGGAAACTTTTTTGGAAACTAGTTGTAATACTGGGCTGCTCTGCATAGTACAGAAAGTAAAAACAAAATTAATATTACATATGAGACTATTGTCAAATAATCATTTATTTATTAAATTGCTGTATTTTATGTTGATATTAGCCACTGATATTTTAGGTAATAGGGTTCAATGAAGGACACAGATAGTATTTATAATAAATAACCAGAAGACATTACCCAATTTGATTTGAAAATGTATATGTACAGGTAATAACTATTGCTTGTTGATTCTAGAGAAGTACTTATAACAAATAACCAGAAGACATTACCCAATTTGATTTGAAAATGTGTATGTTGTTTTTGACAGGTAATAACTACTGCTTCTTGATTCTAGAGAAAAGTCTTGAGCATTGTTCTGGATCTACTCTATGTCTAGTTGCTTGCTCTTTGGTCTATCACAAGCAAAATTTTGAGACTGTAATAAGACTGATTGGCAATTTAAATGTTTTTTCATATATAGCCTTGCACTGTATTGTAACGACTTCTTTGTGACAATTATTTAGATTGTCATACAATAACTGACCTTCTGACTTGATATACTGAATTTATATTCCGTTGTCTTTTTAAAACATTTTAACAATCTTATAGAGAACATACGTAACACCACTTTCATCCTTATTAACATTAACTACAACCCAAATCACTATCTATTCATTTCTATCACTGTTGTAATTACCTCACACTTAGTGACTTACAACAATACATGTTTATGCTCCTGCAGTTCTGAAGGTCAGAAATCTGAAGTCAGTATTACAAAGCTAAAGTCAAGTTGCCCACAGAGCTGGTTATTTCTGTGTGCTCCAGAGAAGTCATTCTTTGCTTTTCCTGCTTTTAGAGACTGCTGGAATTCCTTTGTTTGCAGCCACGTTACTCCAATTTCTTCTGTTGTCACACTGCATTCTCCTTACCCTGACTTTTTGCCTTTCTCTATGACTATATTAGACTCAAACAAATAATATGAGGTAATCACCCCATCTCAAAATACTTCATCACATCTGCAGAATCCTTATTACCACGTAACGCAATATATTTACATAGTCAAGTATTCTAACATGAACATCTCTGACGTGTCACTATTCAGGCTATCTCATACCATCTCATAAACAACTATTATTATTATCTCAGAATACATAAGCCATGGTGTTTCCATAAGATAAGCCACCAATGACTAAGTCAATGTCATTAAAATATTAGCATCTCCAAAGGAAAAAGATGCTGAGTTATATTGTTTGGGTCCTTAGACATCAATTTCCAAAAAAACAATTTAAGACAATGAGAACATAGAGTTAATTATGCACATCCCTAGGTAAATTTTTTAGTAGTCCTTGATTTATCTCAAATCATTTTTTGTTTGCATATTAATACACAATTTATTTTGTAAATGAAATATTTTATTATTGAAATATAGTTAAATGTGTATGTGTGTCTGTATATGTGTGTGTTCTTACTGGGTGAATATGAGTGTGTGTGTGTGTGTGTGTGTGTGTATATGTGTGTGTATATATGTATGAAGAATGGAAGAATGGGGTAAATAATAGATTCCCACTCATTTTGTTTAAAGTAAAAAAGGAAAGAGCATGATGATGTTAAAGAAAAGAAATAGAGAGATGGCTCAATATTCTTCATTACAAGTAAGAAACTGGAGAACATAGACAGCCTACAAGTTCTCAATATTTTCCTTCAGTGCCTCTCATGGGTATGCCTATTGATGTTCAGCTGACTGAGGCTAAATGAAGTTCTGGAAAAACAAGAGAATTTTTTATCATGCAGCAGCAAACAGGGATGACTATGCTTCACAAGATTTGTAAAGAATTCCGAATTTTTGTTACTTTTTAATGTATTTCACTCTTCTGACTTCCTTTGAAGAAGACAGTCCCCTGGAAATGTATATATAACTATACACAGAAGACATACATAGGCAGAGAGCCTCCACAGGCATGCTCACGGGGAAGGCAGAAGGAGAGCCTAGATGAATTATCCTCCATTTGTAAATTCCCATATCTAAAGAGATTCAGAATCTTGAAATTTACAAGTTGTGAGGTAGTTTGTTGGTCCCCAGATTATATCACTCTAAATAATGTTTGAACTCTACCGCAATAAAACTCTGTTCTTATGTTAAATATAAGCAAATAATAAAAACATAGGATTTAGTGCTCATCATAATTGAATACAAGCTATTATTGCATATTAGAAGCATTTGAAAAAATCAATAGCTAACTTCTCAGTGTAAATATTCCCCTTTGTATGTGAATGTGACTAGAAAACCATTTTTTTCTAGATTTTAAAAATCAATTATTAAAGATTGGTGTAATAATCAATAGCCTTTCTTTTATACCAAAGCTTAAATGACTGATTTTGCCTCAAGTTTTTTGTGACTAGCAGTTTCACAGCATGATACCTAAGAATTGCAACTATAATAAAGGCCAGTTGTTTAACAATCCTTGTCAATACGTCTCATCAAAATATGATCACAAGTAAAAAAAATATAAAGTACAACTCAATGGACAGAAGAGATAATTCTACATACATAGGGCTATTGCTTACATACCAAAGAGGACACACTCTGATTTTAGGAAAGAAAAATTAACTAAATATCTCCATCTATCTGTCTGTCTATCTATCATCTATCTATCTATCTATCTATCTATCTATCTATCTATCTATCATCTATCTATCTATCTAGAAGAAAGCCTTATAAACTATAAAATGGCTACTATAAAATAAAAAATATTTTATTTCTTGCTTCTATGCAATAATTTGGTTTGAAAGACAAAATTTATCCAGATTTCTTTACTGAACGTGCATATTTTAGAAATTGCTTCAGTCCAGACCATATAGGGGAAGGAAACATTAACAAAAACAACAATAACCTGACACTAGCAAAATTAATTTAACAACCAAGCAAACGTGTAAACACTAGTTAAAAATGCAATGTCACAAGTGGTCTGTGACTTCTATGGATATCATGGTCTAGAAGCAGAGAAAATTGAGGGAATGTTTTGTCTGGGGATTTCCTGGAAGAGGATATGCTTGAAGTGTATTTTTGAAGTATGTGGTACAGTCTGTTAACAGTACCTTTTAATTTGAGAAGGAGAGGAGCTCAGTGTGGAAGTATTGGTAGAGCTGAACTTCCTCAACAATACCAATGTTCTGTTAACTTGTAACAATCCCTCCTTGATGTTATATAAACAAGACAAACATATAGTCTTATAATTTAACAGGTCAGAAATTCAACATGGACTCTCACCAGGCTAAAATTAAGGTGTCAGCAATGCAGCACTGTTTTCTAGAAGCTTTAAGGGAGGAACAGTTTTCTTGCTTATTCAGTATATTGGTAGAATCCAGTGATTTAATGCCATAGGAACAAAATCTCTATTTTCTTGCTGGCTGTTAACTGAAGGCCTTTCCCAGATTTTAGAGGCAACCCTCATTCTTTGACTTCCTTCCTTCAACCACAGAGGCAGCAATGGTGCATGGCTCAAGCCCAACCTTGCTTAATCTCTCTCCTTCTCCTCTTTCTCCTTCTTCTATCTTATCTTTCAGATTTACTGTTCTGCTTTTCTCTTTCACTTTTAGGCCTCATATGCTTAGACTGGGTCCATGAAAATAATCTGGGATAATCTTCCCATCTCAGCATCCTTACTCTTAATCAAACCTGCAAAGTCACTTTGCCATGTAACATAACATATTCACAGGCTACTGGGATTAGGGCATCATTTGAGGGTGGGAGGAAACATTATTCTGCCTACCACAGTTACCTTTGACTTCTAGCCTTTGACATGCAATCGCCACAGGGAAGATAATCATTTTTATATAGCCTGTAATTCTTGTTATGCTTTATGAGTTTTGATGGATAGAAAATATAATGGATCCTCTTTGAGAATGAGAATATTGAAATAGAATATAAAGAATAATCAAGTGTCACTAGACATGTCTACTATTACATAAACAGATCTCATGACCACATACTGTGTTTTTCACTTAATTAAAATCTTAATAAATATCAAATGAAATAGTTATTTTTAAAATATTTGACTTACAGTTTAAAAATAGCATACTATTTTATCTTATCTGATCCTCACAACTGTGTCATCTACCACAGATATTATTATTTTTTATCGTACTTTGGGCTCTGGGGTACATGTGCACATCCTGCTTCCTGCAGAATTGTTGCATAGGTACATACATGGCATGGTGGTTTACTGTCTCCATTCCCCTCACCATTGCCTGTATCAGGTATTTCTCCCGAGGTTATCCCTCCCCATCCTCCTGCCCTGCCACTGTCCCTGCCCTCCTCTCCTCTCCACCCCCCACCTAACCCAGTGAGTGTTGTTCCCTTCCCTTTGCCCAAGTGTTCTCATTCTTTATCACTCGTCTATGAGTAAAAACATGCGGTGCCTGGTTTTCTGTTCTTATGTCAGTTTGCTGAGAATGATGGTTTCTAGGTTCATTCATGTCCCTACAAAGGACATGAACTCATTGTTTTTTATGGCTGCATAGTATTCCACGGTGCATATGTGCCACATTTTTTTTTCCAGTCTATGATTGATGGGCATTTGGGTTTGTTCCAGGTCTTTGCTATCGTAAACAGCACCTCAGTGAACATACGTGTGCATGTGTCTTTAAGATAGAACAATTTATAATTCTTTGGGTATTATATCTAGAACTTCTATTTCTAGATCTTTGAGGAATTTCTATTCCTAGATCCTTGAGGAATCATCACACTGTCTTCCACAGTGGTTGAACTAATTTATACTCTCATCAACAGTGTAAAAGTGTTCCTTTTTCTCCACATCCTCTCTAGCATCTGTTATCTCCAGATTTTTTAATGATCACCGTTCTAACTGCCGTGAGATGGTATCTTGTATAGATTAAACAAATCAGGTTTGAAGAAAGTGGTGGTTTTCTCAAAGTTGGTGGAAATATTATGTTGGGGCAAAAGTAACTGATATTTTTGCAATTAAAAAGTAATCTTTAATTCCCATACAAATGAGTGAAAACAAATACAATCTTAGATTTTTACAGCTTCTAGATAAACCGTAGAAATTTTGGTTTATTTTTTTTTGTGGGTACCATGGGGAGAGGTGACAATTACAGTCCCTTTTATATATTACATGAGGGACAGAATAGCATTCAAATGTTTGTTTTATAGTGAATCATATTGTAATGAATAATATTGAAGCTAATATTAAAATATTATAATAAAGAGCAAAGTACATTACTATTGATTTTAAGGGAAATGACCGTGATAAAAATGAAATAATTTCAATACATAAAAATTTAAATTTAGAGCTAGTGAATGAAGTGAAAATATATCAAAATATTGAGTTGTTTTGCATTATTATCAAATTGGCACATGTGTATTAGGTAGTGAAGCAGAGAACTTCCTTTAGATGAATACACAAAACAATTTAATTAAAAAAGTACTAAGCACGATAATAGGGAAAATGTAGATTAAAAATTATAATTACGCAGAAAAGAGAGGCCATTTGAAACGACGCTGACAACTTGAGTAATGTTAAAATATATCAAAAGGCCAATGTCTTAACAAACAGAACTTGGTTTAGTCTCTCATCCCCTCAGCTAAATAGAAGAGTGTACATGTGTACGCGATGTTGTTGTTGTTTGTTGCATTGTTGTTGTTGTGAACACACCCAAATTATCCCTCTTTACAAATTTATTTTATGAACTACTTTAGTCTGGGGGGTTTTATTTTGGGGGTTGTTTTTTCTTTTTTACTTTGGAGTGAAGGTCTTGCCATTTTTTTTTTTTTGTCATCATCCAAAGAAATAAAAATATCTGTGAAGTCACGTAGTCCTTTTTTGAGTCAGTACCATAGGGAATCAGTGGTACAGATGAAAGAATATTGTGACTTTTGCATGTATTGGAGTGGGAGGTTTTTATAAGTATTTCCCCAAATTCATGGACAATCTAGTCTCATCATTCACATATTATGTTTTGCTAATTTCCCTACTTACTACAACGTACTTTTAACTCCCAAATTGCAATATTTTCCTGTTCCTTGGGGGACATGCTAGAATGGCAAAGGGTTTGATTCACCATTCATGTATTTTCCCATCTCAAATCTGACAAGAGAAAGCTCTGCTTTCTTATTCCAACTCTCGTAAAAGATGACCAGAGGATGGAGATGGTAGAGACTGTGCCAAGTAATGCAAAAAGTCTGGATTAGCTGGATCAGACTTGAATCACAACTCTAAGATATTCAGTTTCTTGTAGCACTTTAGTAAGTAATTTTTTATGTATTCTCACTACGTAATGTGTTGTTGGTGTATACACCTGTGCATGCACCTGTGTATGTATGTATGTATGTATGTATGTATGTATGTATATGTGTGTTTATAGTCCTGGTTAAAAAATTTTTTAAAAATAATAGAGATTAGTTCAGAGAACAAGAATGCTTAACTTCTCCTGGTATTTATGTCTATCTATAATCCTCTCATCTTAAATGTACACAAAACTTAAGACTTGTTTCTAACTGACAGGATACAGTGGAGATAGAATGTCACTCCCATGATTATATTATACACTATTGCAACTTTTGTCTTCTAGCAAACCCTGTTCATTTGTACTTTTGATGAAGCAAATAGCCATGTTGTAAACTGGCCTATGGAGAGGCCCACATGGCAAGAAATAGAGCCTTCCTGGCCAAAAGCCAGGAAGAATTTGATGCTTTTGGTCCAGAAGTCTGAAAGAGCATTATTCTTTCCAAAACCACATTAATAAGTTTAGAATCAGATCCTTCCCCAGTCAAACTTTTAGATGATACCACAGCTGTATCCAACAACTTCATTACAGCCTTATGAGATACCCTGAGCAGAGAACCTATTTAGGTCACGCAAAAGCTGCTGACCTACAGATAGAAATAATAAAATGATAAACTTATACGGTTTTTAACAACTAAAGTTGGGGTACTACATTATGGATTAATAGAAGACTAACTGAGATATATATGTTATCAATATGATTAAGCGAAATCATTATATTTAAGTGTTCTCATTTAGTGAAGGAAATAAGGAAGAAAATAAAAGAAGGGAGGAAAGGACAGAGTAAGGGAAAGAATGTTTTCATATGCATTAAGCTAATTGCAATGATATTTAAAACTCTTTCTAAAGTGTCTTACTCCAATTTAAAGCTTACTGTTATTTTGACAAAATTTCAAATTTAATGTTTGGTTTGTGGCTTGTGTTTTATTTTATTTATTTATTTTACTTTAAGTTCTGGGGTATATGTGCAGATCTTGCAGGATTGTTACATAGGTATACCCATGCCATGTTGGTTTGCTGCCCCCATCCCCCTATCACCTACATTAGGTATTTCTCCCAGTGTTATCCCTCCCCAGTGTCCCCACCCCCAGCTAACCCTCCCCGAATCCACCACCCCACAACAGACCCCAGTGGACTTGTGTTTTATAGAAAGGCAAGGGGATGTTAGCTTGAATTTCCTTTAAAGTGTCTTTCAGCTGTGACATCCTAGGCTTATATTTTTTCTTAACCTATCAACAAAGATGCCCTTATATAACATTTCTTATTCTACTAAAAATTAATTTTTCATTTTTCTGTTTTTTCTTAAAACATGGTTTTAGATTTTAAAAATTCTCAGGGTAGTATGTGCAAAAAGTTGAACTATATCTCAAAGGGTTTTTCTTTTTTCACTTGTGAATTAGAAATCTCTTTTACAATGAAACTTTTTGTTTATTTTTTCAGAATAGAACTTTAAGTGGTTTGCAAATACCACTGAATCTTGAAAATGGCAAATGCAAATAAAAACCTTTCTAAAAGGAAAGCAGACTACTTAGACTTGTTCACATATAATCAAAGTGAAGATGTTTCTCCTATCAGGTGCCAGAAAAGTTTAAAAAATTCTATTATTTGGTGAATAATGGATATAGCTTTTGATACAATACAATCATAGTAAAATTGTTTCAGAGATGGTGTTGGAGAAATAATGGATTTTGAAACAATATAATCACAGCAAAGGGAATTTCAGGTCCCTGGGCATAAAGTAATTTTATAAATAGCATTACCTACTTTGATAAATTTATAAGCTTTAAGCAGAAAAAGAAAGTTATATAAGTAGAAAGTGTGATTTAAAATACCCTTCACAAATTAAAATAAAATAATTATCATGATCAGAATTGAATTTCATAACTTTGCTATTCAAACCATGGACATTTATCTTTTACTTTTAATTATATTAAAATAGAGTACGCAAATCCCATTCTCGTATTTGTAATGAATTTTATGTTCTGGACATAAATTAGGGGTGATAAAACTAATACATAATTGACTTTTGAATAGAGCTGTCTCTTCTATTTTAAGAAACAGATTTTAATAAGTATTGATAAATAATCCCTGTTTTCATATAATATAAATCTTAATTGGACATATACAACTTTACTCTTAGTTTTTTTTTTCCAGATAGTCCTTTAGGGAAAGTATCACATTCAATGCTTTAAAATATTATTTAACTTTAACATTTTATGTCTTTAAATCATATACTTTTCTGTAGCCAAACATTTGTCATCATCCATTGCTTTTAGCTGTTACTAGAGATATTATTGTGATTTAATTTGTATATATTGTTTGGCTAGAAACTAGAAACTGTCCATGTCAGATTTATTCTGCTAAACTGGTGATAGCCCATACACTTTGTTGATATAGTTTTCTTATGTAATGCTAAATTATTTCACTATTTATTAACTATTAAAATATAATACTTAGGACTATCTTCTATCCCTGTTCTACAATTGTTGCACTATCATCTTGTTAACTTCAAGCATTTTTTGATTCAATAATTAAATTGTTAAGCTTCTAATGGGTTAAAATAATCATGTATTTATACTTTATAATCCTGTGTTTTATGCAAATCAGTACCAATTTTCATTCAATTTAGGATCAGTACCATATTAAGACATCTCAGTGCGGAAGAAAGTTGAATAGTACTAATTAGCGACTTACACAAAATTTACTATAATACGTTAGGTTTCCTTAACTTTGGCATTATTAACATTTTGGAATGAGTAATTATTTGTTGTGGGGAGCTGTCCTGTACATTGTAGGATGTTTACCAGCCTCCCTGACCTCTACCCACTATGCGTCAGAAGCAGCATGTCCCTCTAGCTGAAACAAACAGAAAAGGCATTGCCAAATGCCTTTTGAGATTGGTGTGGGGATCCCTAGATGAGAACCACTGCTATACAGAAATAATTCCTCATGCTGTTATTTGAGAAAATTTTACTTTTGATTGTAACCCTAATAGAATAATTGCCTGATGTACCCACCTAGTCTCACCAAGTTGCAGCAGAGTTTTAATCATAGGGTTACTGATGGAGGAGGTGAGAAGATACTGCCAATCCACCTCGCCAAAGAATTTGGGGCTAGTGTTTTTAAGGATTTGGGAGTGAGCCAAAGTGTAGAGATAGTTGTGGATAGAGAGTGGGGAGTGAAGTCTTGGATAGGGATATGAAGAAGCTGTATTTTCATGTTGATGGCTTTCCTCTGCAGAGGTCTGAGGTCTCCAAACTGGTTGCTGGAATTAGGAAACTGAAAAATATCTTAAGGTATCCTTAAACAAAAACCTTATCATTCTGTAGTCAGAGATCCTGTTTATAGAAACAATGAAGATACATATCAATTCTTAAACAGTCTTTTGGTCCTAATGTCCAAGATCCTATCTATAGGAACAATGGAGACTCAAACGGTCAGTGTTTGGTTCTGTATGACATTTAGCAACATGAAAATGTGCCAAAGTGTAGCTGGGTTAATACATACTTACAATTGCATTTCTTTCCAGAAGCCGGCATGCAATTCTTGGCAACCCTGTGGAGATGCTTGTTTGATGGTTTAGGAATTTACTTAGAATTTTGCACTTAAAATTGAATACAAATTTACTAAGTTTGGAGTTACAGTGCTACTTATTTTTATACTATGTTTTAGAAAATCAATATAGCATTTATTTCTATTCTGATTGAGTTGATGATGAGTTGGGCTGGCTAGACACAATGAAATTTGTTTATATTGATACTTGATTAGCCATAGTACCATGCAAATAGTCTATAAGACGTTGTAAATATAAGTCTATATCTATGAGACGTTGTAAATATATTTGTCTCTGCAGTTTTCTTCTATCTTTACTAAACACTTGACTTTATATGAGATTAAAACTTTGTTTCACATGAAACCATGAAACATTTATTACTATTTATGGAATATAGGTGTGAACAAAATAACTTTAAGCTTAATTATTTTAGGACACATTGGCCTGAGTTATATGTTCTCTACTTTGCTTCAGTATTATGTTTATATTTAAATCTATACATGTTTACAAACACTTGACTTTATATAAGATTAAAACTTTATTTAACATGAAACCATGAAACATTTATTACTATTTATGGAATATAGGTGTGAACAAAATAACTTTAAGCTTAATTATTTTAGAACACATTGGCCTGAGTTATATATTCTATACTTTGCTTCAGTGTTATGTTTATATTTAAATCTATACATGTTTACATATATTTGTAATATAAAATAAGTTATAACAGTATAAATAAGTGGAATAGTGAAACTGATGAAAGTTTGTTGTTTTAAAGAATAACACATCATTTGCTGAATATGTATGAATTAATAAGTGAAAGAGGTAAGAACTAATAACAACGAAAAATAAGAGAACTAATATTCCTAGTTGAAAGTAAGAGAAAAGACTTCTCCTTTAGAATATTTACTTTAGAAAATGCTATTGTAAGAACTGTCTCCTTTCTTTGAAATGTATATAAAGACTTTTGAAAAGTAGGTAGGTCTTTGCCAAGTTTAAGACCCAGCATTGCCTTTCTCAAGAACTAAAACAATTAAACTTAAAGTTATTTTTTTCACAGCTATATTCCATAAATAATAATAAATGTTTCAGGATTTCATGTGAAACAAAGGTTTAATCTCACATCTCTTTGAAATATAAACAATGAAGGAGGTAACAAAATGTATCTTCCCCTTCTGTGGCAGAGTCAGAGTCTAACTTGCTCCAAATTGCAAAATTACCTCTTGTCACAAAAGATATAAGAAGTTTGTGTTCTACCATGGATAAGCCAATTAGTCAATTATGTTGACATGGATGGTAGTCATAATTACCAGGTGAGTCTGGAACAGACTATGCATGATCAATGGTTCTATTAAGTTGTCTTACTTCAAGACTACTTATTGTTTATCTTGAGAAAATGTATGCAGTGAGTTGTATCTGGTTGGCTACATAAAAGAGTGAGTTTTTTTTTGTTTGTTTGTTTTTTTGGTCTTTGAAATCTCTTAGCAGGTTTTCCTGTTTAGCACAGTACATTCTGGTTTAATGCTTATTCAATAATAAAATTTTTTTCCCATGATTCCTTTATGTAGAGAATTTCTAGGTCGTGAGAATATTTTTTAAATTAGATTTCCAAAACAAAAGGGATTAGTAAACAGGAGTTGAATTGATGTTATGCTACATGCATTTTAGTTTAGTTTCACTCTGCTTTAATTCCTTTTACCTGAAAACCAGGAAGAAATAAGTTAGGTTTGTTATACCTAGGCCCAAGTGATGATATTCTGGTGGGTGGGTGAATACTGTGGCAGAGAAGCCTTGCTGAAAGAATATTCACTTTGCTGGAGAGGGCTCTGGTTTTTACTTTTGCTATAGGTTAAAATAAGACGTATTGGGAAAGAAAATACTGGCAGATATGCCCTGGAGAATAACCCTCCTACTGAGTCCTCTGCCATCTCTGCTGTTCTGCTAAATAAGTCCAGAAATAAGGCTATGAAAATAGTGCAATTGGGTCCAGAAACATTAAGTTAAGAAGTGGAGCTTTGCAGATGTCAAAGACCTTTAGGCAAAACACCTAAAGAAGTTTTTGTCTCCATTCATTCCTCTTCCAACCCACCCTCCTTCTTTTCTCTCTTATGTCTTGTCTCTGCATTTATTAAAAAGCCACGGATAAGTTAAAGATGTATTAACTTCATTGAAGCATGTGGCAATTTAACATCCAGGCAATATCCTTGAGGCTATTTCCTGTGGATAGGTAACAAAGAATTACTAAATTTATTTCACTCAAAGTAGAAAACCCTGACTCATGCAATTCTTATAAAAGCCTACCTAATATTAGGAAGCTCAGCTGGCTGGAATCTTACTGCTTTTTACTTTACTATTTCTCCCGGTTTTCCATATCTTCTGATAAATTGGTTTAATTAAAGATTTTCAGCCATTTTTCAAAATATTTTTAAACTTTGCAAACTATTTCTAAAATGTTATACAGTGGATTTTTAAATCCCACAATAATTGTGATGTAAAAATTATTCCTGTATTTCTTCATAACACTGTACCTATGTTTCTGTTTATGGCCGTCTCTAGGATTTTCTTCCTTCCACTATGATAGAAGCAGTCACTATACATTTTGGTGGCTGTTAAATAAGCAGAAGTAGTGTCTCTCTTGTTGTGACTTGCCACTGTTGGTATGTGTGTGGTATTCCAGACACCACACTAATGTGCCCTACAAGGAGAGGGGAATTTATGCAGTTTGCAGAGGATACATATTAGGTTTCTAGATTTGAAGTTACTGACGATTGTTTTTCAATAAGTTTACTAATTTCCTTCTGAAATAAAAGCAGAAGAAGAAAAGGCAAATCCAATATAGCAATTTGAAGTAATTAAAAAGTATATTTTAGTACAATGGACTCTTCATTCTATAGTAAGTGTTCATATTCATTTTTTAAACACAGTCTAAATGTTCTATGCATAGACACCACAAAAGAAAGACAAATAAAATTATTCCCAATTTTGGCTTTCTCTGTTGATCCTAAAAACTTAAAATGTCGAGTCTGGCCTATTATTTACTGCTGTTTTCATTTTCAAATTTTATTCCTGTGCATCTTCAAATACATTATTTTTCCAAATAAATGTGAATACATTTTGTCTCAAACATAATTTAACTCAATGTAGTTAATTTTTTTTAAATTTATTTACTGTGTACATTGTTTTTGATTTAATAATAAATATAATTTAAAAGTAATAAAATGAAAATAAAGCAATTTGCATAACATATTTGTTTTTTGTTTGAACATTTTTATTATAAAATTTGAATTTTGTCAAATTACTAAGTAAGACTTAACAGTGATTGAAAAAAATACTCATTCTTTATTCAGGGTTTACAAAATCACCATATTGGTATTTTTTTAGTTCCTAATGATCATTTTGGTAACATCTTGAACCTAGCTCTATGACACTGAGTTTGACAAAAAGTAATTATGTTGATTACTTGGTGGTTATACAACTAAACATATTTCCCCAAATTCATCTAATAGTACACTAAAAATTGATAAATTTTATTGTACATAAATTTAGCCAAATAGGGCTTATTTAAAATAGAGAAAAAATAAACTGTCTATACATGTAACAATAGATATGAATCTCAAAAATGTGTATATTGAGGGAAAAAAAGATGCAAAAGCAAATGTCAAATGAAATTGAAGAACACACAAAAATAATTTAGAATGATAACAATCAAAAGAGTGGTTGCTGAAGAGAGTTAGGGATTGACTAGAATGGGACACAAGTAAACAGTAGAGGAAAAGGTGTCCTCATTTGTATACAGATTACATTAGTACATGTATTTGTCAAAACTCAATGAATTTTATTCTCAATATTTGTGCATTTTATCTTAACTTTAAAAAATAGTGGAAACATATCCTTCACCCACTTTTTGATGGGGTTTGGTTTTTTTCTTGGAAATTTGTTTAAGTTGTTTCTAGATTCTTGATATTAGCCCTTTATCAGATGGGTAGATTACAAAATATTTTTCCCCTTCTGTTGGTTGCTGGTTCTCTCACCAGTTAGAATGGCGATCATTAAAAAATCTAGAGACAAATGCTGGAGAGGGTGTGGAGAAATAGTAACCCTTTTACACTATTGGTGGGAGTTTAAATTAGTTCAGCCATAGTAGTAGACAGTGTGGCATTTCCTCAAGGATATAGAACTATAATTATCATTTGACCCAGCAATCCCGTTACTGAGTATATACCCAAAGGATTATAAAACATTGAATTATAAAGACACATGCCCACATATGTTTATTGCAGCACTGATTACAATAGCAAAGACTTGGAACCAACCCAAATGCCCATCAATAACAGACTGGATAAAGAAAATGTGGCACGGATACACAATGGAATACTATGCAGCCATAAAAAAGGATGAGTTCATGTCCTTTGCAGGGATGTGGATGAAGCCTGAAACCATCATTCTCAGCAAACTAGAATAGAAAACCAAACACCACACATTCTCACTCATAAGTGGGTGATGAACAATGAGAGAACATATGGACACAGGGAGGGGAACATCCCACACTGGGGCGTTTTGGGGGTGGGGGAGCTCGGGAAGGAATAGCAGGGGGTGGTGGAATAGGGGAGGGATAACATTAGGAGAAATACCTAATGTAGATGTTGGGGGATGGAGTCAGTAAACCACTATGGCATGTGTATACTTATGTAACAATCCCGCAGAATCTGCACATATTCCTCAGAACTTAAAGTATAATTTTAAAAAAAGGGAAAAAATAAAATTAAAAAACAGTGTAAACAATTTTAAGAAAAAATAATAAAAATTTAACTTTGTTGGGTCTATTGCCCAGCTTTACAAATAGAACATTGCCAATTCCTTAGAAACCCCTTTGCTGCCTCTGTTTAATCATCTTTTCCTCCCTCATGTTCTTATGACCTCTGGATTTTGATGATTTGGAAGAGACACATTCTCAGCCAGCCTCAGTTGCACAGATTCTTCATTTCCTGGAATTCACCTTCCTTCCAATTCCTCCATCAGTGTAGGAGCAGCTCCCTGTCTCCAACGGCATTATAAACACATCCTCGATATTGTAGTGAAATCATTCTATGACTCTTACAATGTCAATGTAAAATTATGGATTCAAAATTTGGATTTCCAAATCCAGTTGGTGACAGTTAATACCATTCTCTCAGAGAAAAAGGAGAGCTACTGAATATACACTCAACTCAAACATATTCCTCTTGAGAGACGTGATTTCAGTCAACCTGCCAGATTTAAATTGGAGGTACATTTAATATCAGAGCCGGTGGTTCTAGTCCTAAAAATTACTTGAAGAATTCCACTACACTTGTGCAATTTGTGGTGATAGTATAATAAGCAATTTTCTGATTTTGACTCTGAAGACTCCAAGATCAGAATTATGCCTGGTTTTTCAGAGCCAACTGACAAATCAGTCATATCGTCTTGCTAAAATTTAAGCAATGGACTGTGGACCCATCAGCAGAGTCCTGATGTTTATATTCCAACAGACTCTGTGTGACTCTGGATTTTTGTGCTTGAAATAAATATTGTAATATTTGGGGCTCTGAGCACCTTCAAATAATATCATCCCCACCAATTTGCCAACTGAATTATAAAAAGTTTGTGAAATAAAACCGAAAAGGAAGCATAGAGAACAAAATACCACCTGTAGTATTCATGAAGAAAAGCTGCCAGGTGAAGCTTAGTAGAAAAGTCAAATGGGCCATGTATTAGATGTCCACAGTGAGTCAAAGCAACTCGTCAGATACCAATACTCTCACTAAATAAAAAAGAACATTGGCTCTTTCAAGTGCTTCTGAGAGAAACTAAATAGGAAAGAGCTGAGGCAATTGTATCTGTCCAAACATGCTTCACAAATATATCAATTAGGGAAATCATTCCATGTTCCCAGTATAGAAAGAAACCTATGTATACCTACTAGAGTTAATCGCCCTTCACTGGAAGGAAACAGATGATAAGCACTTTCTAGTAAAAAAATTACCAGGCTATAGCTACCATACTGGAAGTGTGGTAGCTCCTTTTGGGTTATGAGAATCACAGCCTTATAAGTCTAGTATATTTGGCTTGGTTTCCTACAGACAGGTATGATTGCTTGCCAAAGTTAAGTTCTAAATGTGTCTAACCTTTCTGCTTCTCTTACTAATATTTGGAGAAAATATAAGTGTCATCACTTTAATGATTACTGAAGTTCTAATATAATTATTCACATTATCATTATCATTTTTACCATACAGGCCAAGTCATCAGAGTCAGGGAGCTAAGCAAATGGATCTTGTTTAGATCAGGCAAGTAACAATTGCAAGTTTGGTGTCCCTAAGGAATTTTTTTACTTTAATCCCTCCTGTCCTGTGCAATCCACTCAGCACATTTGAGAAACTGGTGCTTGGAAATATATGTCTGGATCCCATATTGGATGACATTTTGGAGCACACATCCCTTATCTAGGCATTCTCAGATAAAGTTCAGCAACACCTTATCTGAGAAAATCTTTAAATATGTATGTTCAAAAGCTAGAATTTTCAGTTGCTTGGTTTATGTTATTCACCTAAGATGTCTACATCAATGCTATGCACACTGCTGTAGACTGGATGTTTGCATCCCCATGAAATACATATGTTAAAACCGAATTCCCAATATCCTGGTATTTTGAGGTAGGGCCTTTTGAATGTAATTAGGTTATGAGGATGAGAACCTCATAAATGAGATTCATGCCCCTATAAAAGAGATGCTGGAGGCTGGAAAGCTCCCTTGCCTTTTTTGCTATGTGGGGATGCAACAAGAAAATGGCTGTTTATGAACCAGGAAGCAGGCCCACATCAGAAACGAAAACTCTCAATGCTTTGATCTTGAACTTCCCAGCCTCCAGAAATATGAGAAAGAAATTGGTGTTGTTTATAAGCCACCCAGTTTATGGTATTCTGTTGTAGCAGCTTGAACTTAATAAGAAATGTGGTGTGTTCATTTTCTATGGCTGCTGTAAAAAGTTACCACAAACTTTGTAGCCTAAATAACAGAAAAATATTTTCTCATACTTCTGAAGGCCAGAAGTCCAAAATCAATATCACTGGGCTGAAATCGAGGTGTCATCAGGGCCGTGCTCCCTCTGGAGGTTCTAGGGGGAAATTTGCTTTTCTTTCCTCTTCCAGCTACTGGTGGCTGCCAGCATTCCTTGGTTTATAGTTGCGTCACTCCAGTCTCTGCCTCCATGGCTGTATCTTTTATTTAGCTTGTGCCTGTTTCTCTTCTACCTCTGTGTCTTTCTTATAAGAACACTTATGATTGCATTTAGAGCCCACCTAGATAATTCAGGATGATGTCTCCATCTCACATGTCTTAGCCTAATTACATTTGCATTTCTTTAAATATGTGGTAACATTTAAAGGACCTGTATTAACTGATATCTGGGTTGTTATTTAGCATACTACACAAAGTATCAGCGATTCCATAGTTGAGGGCTCCAGCGTAATAATCAAAGACATCAAAGAGATACTGCATTCTTCCCATTCATAATGTTAGTTCTTGTGTTATTTTCTATAAATTCTTCAGTAACTAATCACCTCAGAAAGAGGAAAACATTCCCCTGGTTTCTATCATAGCGGCCTTCTCTAAATAAGTAAAAACTCTTTTCACTTTTGCTTTATTCTTAGATGATTTTGCCACATCTAATCTGGATCTGTTAAAACTGATAGCTCTGAAACCATTGTATAGGCTTTCACAGTTTACTAGGAATAACTGCCTGTCTAAAATATGATACAACAAATATTTAGGTGGCTCCATGTCATATAAGCTACTGTCTAATACTCTAGATAACTTGCAAGCTCCTCTCTCATTAACTCATCTCTACCATAAGGCATATATTGATGTGCCAATGACAAGGAAGATAACTGACTGTAGGATTCTCCTACTCTCCTGTAAACATACACAAGCCATCTGCTCCTATAGAAAACATGAGGTCTTTAAAAATGGTATTATTACTAAAGCCACATTTCTTCAAATATGACTGTACATGTGTGTCTGCTTTACATTTTATCATTTTCTCTCATTCCAGGTTGAAAAAGACTCTGACTTTCAATTCATACTTTAGATATGGAAAAGCTAATTACAGTGTCACAAGTTCTGAATGTTATTGACACTGGCCATCTCTTAAATAAGTGAAAATCAGTTGAAGTTAACAGTATCTTGTTGTGGCCTTTGTCTATTGAAGTGACCTCTAAATAGAATCCCATTTTATCCATTTCAGACTATAACATACAGGGAGCATTTCTTGGGGTAATGCGTTTTGTAATAGGTAGAAAATTATTTAAAAATGTCTTCAGGATCTATTTTGTGCATACTCGCCCTTTATAACTCAAAGTATATTTATTATAGTGGCTGAATTTTGAAATACAGTGAACTCTTTTGATAGATTTGTTTCAAGTGGATGAAAAGCATTATTATCACCAAACACAGAAATGAGAATAAATCTAAATTTGACATTTCTTCTTGTCTAGATAGCGTTAGAAACATAAGCTGCAATGGTTGGTTCAATACGTTTAGTCAGCCTGATTATTTTGGTCATCTGCAGGTGAAACTTTCTGTAACAGAAACTTGAAGTGGCTTATTTTGCTTTTAGCTTCTTAAAATAATAGAAAACTCTGCTTCGAGATGGCTTAACCTTTCTTTTTTACCTTGGCCTTCTTTGAGCAAATGTGTGAATGCAAGTTGAGCTTGGAGTTTCACTTTGTGGCTACAATGAAAGTAACAAGCTGAAAAGACATGCCAGGTGATATGGTTTGGTGGTGTCTCCACCCAAATCTCATATTGTTATAGTTTCCATAATTCCCTCCTATCCTGGGAGAAAACCAGTGAGAGGTAATTGAATCATGGGCACAGTTCCCTTCATGCTGTTCTCATGACAGTGAGTGAGTTCTCAGGATATCTTATGGTGTCTTAACAGACTTCCTCCTTTGGTCAGCACTTTTCCTTCATGCTTCCCTTTAAAAAAAAATTGCCCTTCTTCCCCTCTGCCTACTGACATGATTGTAAGTTTCCTGAGGCCTTCCCAGTCTCAGGCCTACCCAGTCTCAGGTATTTTTTCATAGCAGAGTGAGAATGGACAAATACAGTAAATTGGCACCAAGGTAGTGGGGCATTGTTCTAAAGATACTTGAAAATGTGGAAACCACTTTGGAAAAGCAGAGGTTGGAACAGTTTTGAGGGCTCAGGAGAAGACAAGAAAATGTGGGAAAGTTTGGAACTTCCTAGGGACTTGTGGAATGACTTTGATCAAAATGCTAATAGTGATATGAAAAATGAAGTCCAGGCTAAAATGGTCTCAGATGGAGATTAGGAGCTTGTTGGGAACTGGAGTAAATGTCACTTTTGCTATGCAAAGAGACTAGCAGCAGTTTTTCCTTGCTCTAGAGATCTGTGGAACTTTGAACTTGAGAGAGATGATTTAGAGTACCTGGTGCAAGAAATATATAAGCAGCAAAGCATTCAAGAGGAAGAAGAGAATAAAAGTTTGGAAAATTTGCAGCCTGATGATGCAATAGAAAAGAAAACCTATTTTTCTAAGAAGAAATATAAGCCCCCTGCAGAAATATGCATAAGTAACAAGGAACCAAATGATAATCACCAAGACAATGGGGGAAAACATCTCCAGAGCTTGTCAGAGACCTTCAAGTCATCCCCTTCCATCATAGACCTGGAGGCCTAGGAAGGAAAAATGGTTTCATGGGCTGGCCCCAGGAGCCTCTGCTCTATGCAGCCTTGGGACATGATGTCCCTGCTTTATGACCTGCATCCCAGTTGCTTCAGCTCCAGCCATGGCTAAAAGAAGCCAAAGTATGGCTCAGGTCATTGCTTCAGAGGGACAAGCCTTGTCAGTTTCCATGTGTTGTTGAAACTGTGGGTGCATAGAAGTCAAGAATTGAGGTTTGGGAACCTCACTTAGATTTCAGAGGATGTATGTAAAAGCCTGAATGTCCACGCAGAAGTTTGCTGCAAGGGTGGAGCCCTCATAAAGAACCTCAGCTAGGGCAGTACTGAAGAGAAATGTGGGGTTGGAGTGCCCACAGAAAGTACCCATTGGGGCACTGCCCAGTGGTACTGTGAGAAGTGGGTCACTGTCCTCTAGACCCAAGAATGGTAGATCTATCAATAACTTGCCCCATGCACCTGGAAAAGCACTCAGTGCTAGCCTGTGAAAACAGCTGGGAGGGGGCTGTAACCTGCGAAGCCAAAAGCGCTGAGGTGTCCAAAGCTGTGAGAGCCTACTTCTTGCATCAGCGTGACCAAGATTGGAGACATAGAATCAAAGAAGATCATTTTGGAAATTTAAGGTTTAATGACTGACCTTTTGGATTTTAGATTTGCATGGGGACTGTAGTCCTTTGTTTTGGCCAATTTTCCTATTTGGAGGTGGTGTATTTACCCAATTCCTGTAACCCCATTGTATTTAGAAAGTGACAGTCTTGCTTTTGAATTTATAGGCTCATAGGTGGAAGGAACTTTCCTTGTCTCAGATGAGACTTTGGACTAGGGCTTTTAGATTAAGGCTGGAGTGAATTAAGACTTTAAGGACTGTTGAAAAAGCATGATTATATTTTGAAATTATGACGACATGAGATTTGGGAGGTGTGAGGGGTGGAATGTTATGGTGTGGCTGTATCCCCACCAAAATCTCATCTTGAATTGTAGTTCCCATAATCCCCACGTGTTGTGGGAGAGCTCTAGTGGGAGGTAATTGCTTGGAAATGGTTCCTCCCATGCTAATTTCTTGATAGTGAGTGAGTTCTCACATGATCTGATGGTTTTATAAGAGGCATTTTCCCCTTTGCTTTGCACTTGCCCTTCCTGCTGCCCTGTGAAGAAGGTGCCTTTTTTCCCTTTCATTTTCTGCCATTATTATAAGTTTCCTGAAGGCTTTCCTAAGCCATAAGGAACCATGAGTCAATTAAACCTCTTTTCCTTAATAATTACCCAGTCTCAGGTATTTCTTCAAAGCAGCCTGAGAACAAACTAATACACCAGGATACACACAATGCTGAAGCACATTCAAAAGCTATACCAATGCTCTGTATTTAGTTCTATGACAGTAATTTTTAGGGTTCTACCATTTTTTTTCCTGTACAATCTCAGCTTCTCTCAGAATCTATTATGAGTGAGAGTCCTGAAATAAAAGTAATAATAGCAATTTTCTATTCCAAACTCTGCAGTAAGATTATTTCTTTTTGTGACTCAAAACTCAAGGAAGAGGCATGATACTGTAATGGGTTTGAGAAGTCTGAAAGGAACTTGAATTTGTTTTAGAATTTGAATAAAAACAGTAGAGCAATTTTTGTATTTACTGGACAGAAGTGTGGAGAAAAATGAAAATTTAAGTGTGCTACATTTTTTGCATGATCAATAATTATTTTTCTAAGATTATCACAATATTTTTTCTTTATGAAGCTAACATGTTGGTAAAGTTTCAAATAAAATACTCTTTTTTTTTTTTTTTTTTTGAGGCAGAGTCTTGTTCTGTCACCTGGTGCCAGGCTGGAGTGCAGTGACGCGATCTCGGTTCACTGCAACCTCTGCCTCCCGGGTTTAAGCAATTCTCCTGCCTCAGCTCCCCGAGTAGCTGGGACTACAGGTGCGTGCCACCACGCCCAGCTCATTTTTGTATTTTTTAGTAGAGACAGGGTTTCGCCATGTTGGCCACGATTGTCTCAATCTCTTGAACTCATGATCCACCCACCTCAGCCTCCCAAAGTGCTGGGATTACAGGCGTGAGCCACCATGCCCAGCCCATTACTCTTGATTTTAAAAATCACCTCAATTAATTTCGTGAATATATTTAATCTCACTTCCACATGTATTTATATCCATTTTCATAGTAAAAAAAAAGAATGATGACTTTTATTAGTTTTATCTTAATTAATTTAATTTTATGGGCCACATAATTTGTAAAAATAATGATAGCACACAAACTACTAAGTGTAGAATGGCCATATGATATCAGCATTAGAGATTTCTGTGTTTAAAATACATTGAAACTCACATGATTTAAGTGCTAAACATTTTATACTGCAAATAAATATTAATGCAGTAAGTAATTTTATTCCAGTTGCTAGTATGACATTATGTTTTATTAAAATACAAATATTTTATTATCTTTAATTTTGTTGGTTATAGCATTGCATATTTATAATAGCTGCTTTGCTGAATAGGACCAGTATGACATTTATTAGCAAACAATAAGAAGGAAAAAAGGCTACTGCCCTACTTTTTGACGTCATATAATCACTCGTCTTTTAAGACCTTAGAGTTGCAAAAGGAGTGTTAAGAACTCAAAAAGTCACACAGCTGAACAGTTTAAATATTATCATTACTAGCTCCCACCCTGTCTGATTCTTCAAATATTTTAAATATATTTGAATCTTGTCTCTGAATTTCTCAACTAATAAGAAACATGGTGTATCAGGTATTAATTGCTGCATAGCAAAGCACCCCAGAATTCATTAATTCAAACAAATAATGATTTATTATTTCTCACAAGTTTTTGGGTTGGGTGGGTGGTAATTCTAATGATTTTTCCTGGATTCCTTCATGATGCTACATTCAGGAAGGTCAGGGTGTCCTTACTCACATGCCCAGCATTTAATTTGGCTGAGCTGGTGCTTCTTGGTTCTGTACCATGTGGCCTCTCATACTCCAATAGATTAGACTGAGCTGCTTCTTTTGCATGTCTGGATAGCAAGGAAGCACAATAGCGGTAGTTGCAAGCCCTTAGCCCTCAACATTCCCAAAGTTCAAAATTTTCTTTTTTTTTTTTTTCACATTTCATTGGTCAACACAGCCCATAAAGTCAGTATAGATTCTAGTGTGGTGAAATAGACTCCACTTCTTGATGGAAGCTGTGAAACACAGTGGCCATGTTTTCAATCTGCCACAACACACTTTCTTCTTTACATTGAGACAGCCATGTTTCCTGTGAGTAAATTCCAGTCATTTAAAATTTGTCATTTGTTGGTCAGGGGAACTATAGGAAAACAAACATTTTGCTTATTCCTTTTGGAGAAAGAGCAGTTAACCAGCCGTTTTCCTACCCTCATATCATTTTATGTATTAAGCTTTCTTCAATACAAGGAGTCTTTTTCCCTACAAATTTTTGAGCCAATTCTAAACAAATTAAGAATAGTGTTAATATTCTCAAACCTACTCTCATGTGAGATTTCTGAGTGTTGTTTCTGCATATTTCCAGTGAATATTATCCTTGGATATTGCTCTGAGTATCTGTGTTCCACATTGTTTCTGCCTTAGTTGTTAGATGCACATAGCTTTGCTGGAATAAGAATTTTATCATAAACCTTAACCCTTTGATTTTGGTACTGTGAATCTAGCCAGATGCATTTATTTGCTAACCTTAGTGGCTGTTTGCCTTTATTAAATAGGGTGATATTTTCACCATTGACTCTGTGTCAATTCTATTACCTAGAGAAAAGTTTGCACACTTGTAGACTTTAGGAGAGATTCGGTCTGCAGTTCTGTTTACTTTAGCCAAATTGTGCTTAAAATAAACTTCATACTAACAATTAAAATGTGGAAACTGAAATTTAAAAATACTGTGCCATTTGTAATGACTTTAAATGAAATACTAAATTATAAAGCTAACAAAGAAAATACAGGGCCTATATGTGGGATATTATAAAATACTGATAAAATAAATCAAAGAAGATCTAAATAAATAGAAAGATATATATTCTGTGAAATTGAAAGTTGAATATAGTGAAAATGTTAATTTTCCTCAAATTGATCTACAGGCTTTGTGTGGTTCCTATCAAAATCTCCGAAAGATTTTGTAGATGCAGATAGGCTTATGCTGTAATTTATATGGAAGGAAACAAAACTTAAAATTGTGAAAACCTTCTTAAAAAACAGAATAAAGGAGAAGAATTTACTATATCTGATATTATATTCGAATAGCTACAGTAGTCAAGACAGTGAGGTGTTGGTAGAGAGACAGTCAAATAAGCCAATGAGGCTAAAGAACCCAGATATAAACACACACAAATATGGCTAGCTTATTTTTAACAAAGCTGCAAAAGTAATTCAATGAAGGAATGATGGCCTTTTCAAAATACGTAGATGGACTGATTAGACATTGGTAGACAAAACAATCTTAAAGCTTATAAATTATGAAAAAATTAACTCAAAATTGGTCAAGTATTTAAATATAAAAAATAAGAATATACTTAGAAAAAAATAGGAGGGAATCTTTGTATATATATATATATGTGTGTGTGTGTGTGTGTGTGTGTGTGTGTGTATACACATTTCCTACTGGTTGTTTATCTGGAGATCCCTGACAAATACACATAAAATTAACCATGATCTATGGGTACATAATATTAGAAACTAACTATGAAGTAATTGTGATATGTTTTGTGGAGTCATAGGGAAGAGGATTGAGAGATGTATATGTGAAAAGCTTTGTGGGGACGTCTACTGATCTCATTCCTGTGCAGTTTGAAATTTGGCTGTCTTTTTCACTAGATAAGAGGTTAAAGTCCTCATTTAGTAAGCACCAGAAGCTTCTAGACAGAAAAATTATCTTTTGTAAGAAAATTTTAAAGCATGTTCTCTAGGAAGCCATTGGTGCATTCTTCAAGTGCCTTCGGAGCAATATTTTCTTGGGTATGACTTCTTAGAATATGTGAATTTATTATTTAGCCCTAAATTTATAACTTGATTTCATTATCCATTAGTAGGGAATGCTAAAATGATTGATAATAACTTCCAGAAATTTCAATATTTAAAGTTCTAGACTACTGGCTTCACATAATTTTCATATGGCATCATATATTTTCATAATGCTTTGATGCTACAAATCAAATATGTTTATATAATACAATATTCATTTTTTTTTTTGCCAAGGTGATTTCTGCGTAGTCAGAGGCCAAAGTTCGTGTGTTTAAATTGAAACTCAGAATTACAAGGCTAAAAATTCTTACCCCAGTGCATAAATTACATTTAAAAATCTTCAGTGAGAGGCTTTCTGATCTTAGATAAGGTTACAATATAATATACTGTCTAAACTGAGACACTATTTCAGAGACAAATGTTGAACCAGATGGGATGCTGGAACAACAGGTGTAAATTAGGACTAGTTTGTGAAAACTGGAGTGTATATTTACCAGAAGTATTGGAAATATTAGAAAACATTAAAATCCAGAAAAATACATAAGATCTTAAAAATGAAAAAAATATTTAGCAAAACTGCTAAATTTTTGGTATAACATCATCTACAGTTTAAAAGAGAGTAAGTCTCAAGTAGATTGCATACTTGCTTATATCAATGCAAAATGACATATAAATTTTGCCCTTAACTTAGTGCTGTGTCTCTCCTAAAATTCCTGTGTTGTACCTTAATCTTTGATGTGATGGTGTTTGGAGATAGGCCTTTGGGAGGTGAATAGGTCATGACCACAAAACTCACCTGAATGGAATGTGAGCTCTCATACAAGCTAATAATGAAATCCCAGAGCACTCTCTTGACCCTTCCACTGTGTGAGGACACAGAGAGAAGTTAGCTGTCTGTGAATCAGAAAGCAGGACCCTGACCAGACACCAAAACTCCTGGCACTGTGATTTCTCAGCTTCCAGATCTGTGAGAAATACATTTCTGTTTTTTATAAGCCACACATCCTATAATATTCTGCCTTGATTTTTCTCCTTTTTAATTATAATACTATTATTTATATTTCTAAATAGAATTATAACTCTCATTGTACATCATGATGGTAATGAGAAAGACGAAAAGGTTATATATGGAAATTGTCAGTAATAGAATTTATTCTGAAACTTTAAGTTCTCTCTTGTGGGCAGAAAGTTTGATAGTTATGCCTTGTGAAATTTTAGATATCAAAAGAATATATGTTAAAGATATATTTTCTTTTCTTAAGAGGGAATAAAATTACACTTTTGGAGACAGACATGAAGGAATCTGAGTAAACTTGAAAGCAATAAGTTGATGTAAAAATAGGTGAAATGACTCCAAATAAATTTAAAAAGATAGTCTCATAATTGAAACAAGTATTGAAAGTGTGAAAGAAAATAAAATTTTGGCACCCCAACCTCATTTAGCCAAAGGGAAAAGTCAAGCTGGGAACTGGGTCATGCAAACCTGCCTAGCCCTTTTGGTTCCTAAATAAGATGGTTACAGGATGGAAAGCTACACACCTCTTCCGTATTTTGCCCCCACACAAAAAAATTCCTGGTGAGCTTTAAGAACTTTTAAGGTATTTCTGTTAAACTTTCACCATGGTAAGGTATCTTTACAGGGGCAGTCACTCCCCTGCCCATCAGACACAAATACATACCTGATTGCTATCAGCCCCATTCAGTCTGTTATCTGCCCCATTTTTCTATGTCACCTTATGTAAAAAATTCAGATTCACTGAGACAGACAAAGCCAGGAATGGTTATCTTTCTCTAGCCCTTCCCTTACATGAAAACTGTGTGCTTCTCAGTATTCCACCCTTTCCCTCTTTAAATTTGGAGCCCTCAAAATCATCTTCAGAGAAAGACGTAGACCTGACTTCTGGGTGCGCAACCTCAACTTCGGCAAATAAACCTCCTAAAATGATTAAGACCTCCCTTGTCACTTTTCCCGATTGACAAAACCTTTGCCAACCATAATTAAAACTGTACAAATAAAGTTTGAAAACGCAACCTTGTGAAGTAGAATTCTTAGCAATATATACTGGTTTAGCAAAGACCAGATTGACTCTTAATACTAACATCAACTTCCCATTGTTTTATCTCTCTAGTCACATCTATAAAATACTGGCCTCATGAGGATTTTACAAAAGTTTATTTGGTTATTTGAATCAGTAACTTAGCTTATGGCTTGCTAGCCATGGAGCAAGTGCTCAATAAATTATAGGTCTATTATTATTAATGAATTAGAATTATAAAAAGGATGACAACAGTGGAAAATCCTTTATGAAAAATAATTGTGGTTCTCATAGAATAATTTAGAAACAACACTAAAATAAATAATAGAATAGTGTTCTAAGATATAAAAATTTTAACTTTAAAAGACCTCACTATATTTCATAGAAATGTATTCAAAAGAGACAATTATTAAGCTGGAATTTAGGGATTTATTTTTATATCAAGATAAAAATGTTTCTAAATATTCCAGCATCATAAAATTATATTGTTTTAACTAATTAGTGACTTAATTAATTAAAATTTGCTTTTATGTCATTATTTTTAATTGATAAACAAAAATTTGTATATGCTTATGTTTCTAATGTGGTATTTTGATATATGTATACGTGTGGAATTACTATATCAAACTAATGATTATATCCATTAGAGCCCTTTTTTAATAATGAGAATATAGTTATAATTTAGACTAAGTTGTAATTAATTTAATTAAAACTTCTTCTTAATACCAAATGTCAGGTGACAATGAGACAATGCTTTTATACTTTAAGAGTCTACATTCAAAAAGGTTGTGACACCACAAATGACGTATAACTGAATTGTTTCTGGGAAAAGTACAGAATGTTATTCTAAGAGATACAGTCATTCAGGAAATAAATCACTTAACTATGTTCTGAAAGAATTACTTAAATTTAATGCTGGTGCAAGTTAGAAAATAATCAGAGCATTAAACATCTCATAAAACTTGGAAAGCTATAATCAGGTAGAATGGGCTAGATGAAATGACAGTTACAGAGAAGCCCCCATTCAGCCTGTTGTGGGGTGGGGGGCTAGGGGAGGGATAGCAAGGGGTGGCGGGATTGGGGAAGGATAGTGTTAGGAGAAACACCTAATATAGATGATCGGGTGATGGATGCAGCAAACAACTATGGTACATGTATACTTATGTAACAAACCTACACGTTATGTACATGTACACCAGAACTTAAAGTATAAAAAATTAAAAAAAGAAAAGGTCCCATTCTGGTTAGTCGGCTTTTCTAATTATTGGACCCAAAGGGACATGGAAACGTGTGCTTCATTATCTCGATGTCCGTGTTGAAAGCACAATTTTATAAGTGGCATCTAAAAGAATTAGCCTCTAGGCCAAGGATCATGTAGATAAGTTATAAAGCTCCAAGTGTAGGAAATAATCAGGAGTGGTCATCACCCTAGCAATCTAGAGAACATGTATTTTATGACAGCAGCCTATCCCGAAATCTATCTCTGTAGGCAAAAATAAGTAAATACAACTAATAAAACATACATAACAAATAAAATAGCAGCTGAATTTTTAATATACTCAAAATTTTCAGAAAAGATTATAGTGTTTCCAAATCTTCTAATTTTATTGAAAATGTCAAAAAATTCCGATTTTATGTAAAATGTGATTTATAAATGTAAAGTTTATTTTTTCCTTTTTTAAATAAAAGTGGATACAAGTCCTTTGTTGGATACGTAGTTTACAAATATTATTTCCCCATTATGAGTTTTTCAACCAAATTTTATACCAATACATCTAAATAGAGTTTGGTTATTAATTTTTATTGGTAAATAGTTTATGTACAAATTATTATAGTTATATATTTTCATATTTGTGTATAATTAGCTTTCAATATTTACTCTTAAATAGAAAGTCTTTTTACCTGTCTCATGTTTGTAGGCTGGAAATCGTGGGTAATATGATTTTTGCATCTTTAATCATTTATTTTAATTATCAGCCATCAACTAACTAATATGTTATGATGGTAAGAACAAAATGCAAGATCTACCCTCAACTTTAAAAGTATACAATGCAATAATTTTAACTATAGACGCAATGTTGTGCAGCAAATCTCTAGAACTTATTCCTCTTACATAACAGAAACTTTATACCTGTTGAAGAGGAACTTCCTATTTCTCCTTGATACAGTTTGGATGCTTGTCCCCTCCAAATCTCATGTTGAAATGTAATCCCCAATGTTGGAGGTGGGATCTGGTGGGAGGTGATTGGGTCATGTGGGCAGATTCTTCATGCATGTCTTGGTGCTGTTCCCATGGCTGTGAGTTTGATCTCATGAGATCTGATTATTTAAAAGTGTGTGGCACTTTCCCTGTCTCTCTATTGCTCCCACTCTTGCCATATGAGATGCCTACTTTCCCTTCACCTTCCACCATGATTGGAAGCTTCCTAAGGCTTTCACCAGAACCAGATGCCAGCACCACATTTCTTGTACAGCATGCAGAACTGTGAGCCAGCTAAAACCATTTCTTTATGAATTACCTAGTTTCAGGCATTTATAGCAACACAGAAAAGGCCTAACATACCCACTTTCTCATCATCTGAAAGTCACCATTCTACTTTCTGTTTCTGTAAGGTATCTAAAATAAACAAAGAAAATAATTCCTGGTATTGTCAAATTGCTCTAGTTAATGCCAGCACCAATTCACATTTCCCTCAGCAGTACATGAAGAATCAAATTTTCTGAGTAAACTCACCAAACTGGAGGTATAAATTATGTTTGTGGATAAGATTTACCATCATAATGATATAAATTTTCCTAGATCTATAAATTAAATGAAAGTTGAGTCAAAATCTAAAAACTTGGAAATTGATCTATAGTCCTAAATATCCAGATGACAGATAAAAGGTTCAAAAACATATCAGATAATTTTGAAAATAACAGTTAAGAATGGGAGAGTTCCTAACATATATCAAAAGGTATCATCAAGCTAAAATAAATATGTCAGTGCTACATTTTGTGTGAGGCATTATAACATTTCTCTCCCCAGAATTAATGGAGACAGGCAGTTTCGAGGCCACTTGAAAAGTGTTTGTGTTTCTCCTCCCCACCACTACTGGCCTTAGAGAAGGGTAAGAAGTCATTTGACTAACCTTGGATCTGAAGACCCTTGTGCCATTCCTCTTTCTGTGCCCTTCCAGGGAAATGTGAAAACTTGAAGACCATGGTCTTCTCCATTTAAAGATATCCTTTGTGTACCTGGAATTCTATAATTCCTGAAGTATAGTTCCCAAATCATACTTTGAGGAGCTTGTACAGTCGTGTCTCAGATTCTATCCTCCTGGGACCAGAATGCACCACTGGTATGTACACCTCTGGATTATAGTGATAGTAACCATGTGAGTGTTTGCAAGTGGAGTGGTGAGAATTTTAATGTACGGGCTATCTGGCAATTGCTAAGTATATTCATGCCAATGATATATTCAATGACCAAATATATAATCACCAGATGGAATCCTTGACTCAGTGAACTCATGATAAGCCAGCTCTGGGATGGGCTTACTTTTATTGAAAAGAGACTACTATGAAGCTTGAGTTTATAGATTTAAAATGGCCAGTACATGTCTCCACTCTAATACAAGGATCATGATGAAATTTTGTGTCCTCAGGTGTCAAGTCAGATTGGGTCCCGTATTGAGAATTTTTCAGTAAAATAGAGGACCCAGGGAATCATTAACCTATGCATTTAATGTGATATTGCCAGGTTCTTCCTTGTTTATGACATGACTGAGCATTACCACCTGATTTCCATTACTTTGGAATCTTGCATACCAAACCTATTAGTGACTCTGTTATCTTTTACTGTCAGCCATGAGCAACAGAGAAGAGCCAGCATCAACCTTTTACCATCTATATCTGCTATCACTCTCACAAACAAATTCTTTTTTCATATCATCTCCTATTTTAATGAGGGAGGTGCATATCTTATAGCATTCCCATAAAAATAGTTATCTGGTGGCTTTTTTGGATTTACATAGAATATTCACTGTAACATGCCAAATTCTTGGAAATTTTTAAATTTTCTATTTCATCTAACAAGACTTGCCTTTCTCAAGTTTTGAGGAGACATATTTTTGGTGTTTTTGCACTGTTCCAGGGTCTGTGCCAGAATACTGAGTTCTTTATCTTGAGAGAATGCTGCCCTATCAATAAACACTCCTTCTCACACAACTTTGTGTGCCACGTGTCTTGATCTAGTGTACTCAGAACCCAGTTCTATATGTACTGTCTTGGAGCCTTCTGGTATATGTTTATTAGACACTACAGTTCCTTTGGGTCAATAAGTATCCCTTACCTTCCTTCCTAGGCTAAGCACTTTCTCCATAAGTCAGTTCTGTGATTTAATTCTATTTATTAATATGGTAGTGAGAAAGAAAGGTGAGAGCAGATTCTGGCAGAGTGAGAGTGTGCTGCTGTCCTGCACAAGGAAGGTGAGTGCATCATTGTAAAGTCCTTTAGTTAGTGGAGTAAACCCTTCTCTAGACTTAGAGGACTTGAGAGAACATAGGAATTCAAGGTTTTTAAGTATATTAACCAAGACATCTCCATCCCATTCTGATGGTCCAATTATTTACCAATCAGGGCCTTGATCTTGGTAAAACAGACCCACTTATAGTAACAATTTAATGCTCTCTGGAATTCTGCTACTCTTTATGATTGAATTTTGCTCCTGATCCCTAGCTTGCTCAGCTTTCCATCAACAAGGGATTGGTATCCCTTTGTATACTGCCAATAAAAATCCCTCTGGCTTTCACACATAGCTATTAATTGAGAAGTTTTGCACTATCTTTCTCTCAAGCATCAACTAACCCCAGCAACAGCTATCCAATTTTATTATCCTTGAAATTATTATTTCTGCTATATTTCTCGAATGCCTACTAAATCTCATTCACTAATGCATGGATCGGTGTAGTTTTTCTGTAAGGGGCCAGATAGTAAACAGCTTAGGCTCTATGGGCAATACAGTGTCTGTAGCAATCAATCCAATCTGTGGTTGCAGCATGACAACCGTCATAAACAATATATGGCTATGTTTTAATAGAACTTTTTTTGTACAATAGGTGGTGGGCTAGAATTTGCTAACTCTTGCACTAGTGCATGTGCTTTTTTAGTGTAGCATAGCAGTTCATGATGTGTGGAAGTTTTAATAGATTCCCAGCCACTGCATGCTGGGGCTGTCAGCCTTCCACCCCTTACAGTAATGGATTTCTGATTATCGGCAGATTGGGAGGTAATCCAGCTCCAACATCCAATTTTACTGCTTATTATTCAGATCCCTCCTGTTTCCTGGAGTCTTGATTGGTACTGAATCGGTATTATTCAGTACCAGTCAAGACTCCAGGAAACAGACTCTAGGATGGAGGTTAGCATAAAGGGAAGGAAGCAAGATTATGCAAAAAGAGGAGGTGAGCTACGATCCACTCTCAAAATTGTCAGCCAATTCTTGGGAATGTTTGAAGCTAGGCTTTTTAGAGTTGTTCTAGTTGGAATGAAAGGAACATAGACTTAAATCTTTATACAGACAGGTTGCTAAATAAGATTATCCCTTGTCAGTGTATGGCTTTTTGCAAGGTGGCTCTTTTTTAGTTAGGGAAATTCCTAGAGAGGGCTGACAGCTAAGGATTGTCTATCAGCATGCCTCTCTACAACCAGAGGGATATGTCCTGAAGGGGCAAGTTGGTCATGCATGACGTTGTCCACTATAGATGTAGTGTCAGACATATATAGTCTGTGAGTTCCAGCTTGTCCTCAATCTTCGTTGGTTTCATGCCTGGTTCTTGCATCCGCTGGGATTGTAGGAACCTTAGGTACATTGCTAGATGCCTTTTGCATACCTACAGAGAGGCAACAATTTCCCACAGATTATGCTATCTAACCCCATTCCTTATTCTCTCCTGGTAATTGTAAGACTTGGTTTCTCAGGATGATGTTTGGAGATGACTTTTTGATCCTCCATTTCCCATTTCTAGGCCTTTACCAGCTACACCAACAATCATGAAAGGTATAATCCATATTGCATATGGGTAGCCCATATTTCCCTTACTGAACCTAACTGGAGACTAACAGTTTAATATTTAAACTGAAAATATTAATTCCATATTATATATATTTATATAAATACATACCAGTTATTACTATTATTTAACATTCATTTATTTTCTTATGTAGATGTTCTAATTGTGGTTAATCTCACTCATCTGTACTTAACACAGATATCAAAAGTGAAATGTGAACTCATCACTACAAGGTGAATTAAAGATCTTATGGGACTTATGTATCTACCTCTGGAGAGAGGATTAATGTGTTTGCAATAATACAAGTAGTATCATGATAGATAAAACATAATTTTAGTATTACTTTATGGGAGTTAAATATGATCAATGTTTATGGATGCCAGTTAAGACAACTTGGTTAAACTGGGAAATATATTTCACGACATCACTTGTAATGCTTCTGTAGAAGAAAGTAAATGTGAACAAGAGCTGAAATGTGGAAGTAAAGCGGGGTTATTACTTTCTGGAGGTCTTTTCATACTTAGATGAAGTGGCAATGTACAGAATCAGAGGTGCCTAGTAGATTCCACCACTCTCCTACTTTTTGCACCGACTTTGTCCTTACCACTGGCCCTCTTGAGTTAAAATGACCTCAGACCAACTACCAGATGCTTGGCTGTGTTTCCACAGAGGCAACAGTAGCACAGAAACAACAGCTTCCCATAACCTCTCAATGTACATGATCTTTCTTTGTGAAAGATGTTAGACCACATTTTGTCACATGGTGGCAGCAGAATTCCAACAGGGCAAGCCCCAGTGCAAAAGGACTTAACCAAGTCTCAGCTTGCACCACTTTACTGATGTTCCATTGGCAAAACAATCACCACCAAGCTTAGAGTCAATGTGAGAAGGGAACACAAAAAGCAGAAATATTAGAGACACAATGCAAATCAACCTCAGCTGAATTTTACATTTGGTTTAATTACATATGTGTTAAAATCCAGAGGTCTTAATTTTCTTCTGACCAGTGAAACGTCTTTCTCTCATTTGTGTTTGTATCTTCTTAAAAATAAAAATACAATTAAGTAGTGGTAAACCTATATATTTTATTATACATTCAGATTAGACCCTTCATGTATAATCACGAGCTGCCTTTGAATCATAAATATACTTATCTACCATTGTCACATTTTTTTGTATCTTATGAGTTCATGTGGTTTATGAAAAATGTTACAAATATGTTAATTGTAACCCATTTTCTTTAATTCAATCAAATGTTTATATAGCATATATGCCTCCATTTTAATTGAACTAATTGTTTATATAATGTATACTGTTATTAATATGACATATATGCCTTTTAAAATGTTAGAACAAAAACATATTTTTAAAGAAGCCTATTATTACTCAGTTTGTAGAATCCAGTGTTTGATATAATTTTTTAAAAATGAAATAAAATAAAAGTTTATGCATGTCCTCTGCTATTTCTCATGTTTTAAAAAATTCAGAAAAACAGTGATACTGAAGCATCTATGTTGTCTGGGGTATATAACCTGGAGTTGAACATCACGTACCAGCAAAATTCAGGACAGGGACATACAGGGTTTAAAAGCAGATATTTAATAGAGAAAAGAGAAGAGAAAGAGAAACAGCTCTCTTCATAGAGAAAGGACTCTTCCAGCAGAAGGGATTAGAGGGCTGCGGATGCGGCCAATTTTATAGTCAGATTTGAGGAGGCGGTGTCTGATTTACATGGGGCTCACAGATTGGTTCCATCAGGTACGATGTTTACATAGTGCATGGGGAAGGCTGAGTCCCCCACCCTAATCTTATTATGCAAATGAGCTTTCCAGTTGATCAGCGTCATATTGTCTACTCCTTACTGCATATCTGGCTGACAAAGAGAAGGGAAGACGGAGCCACCATTTTGAATAGGTCTATTCCAAATTTCCTGCTGGCTTTTACTCCTGCAAGCTCCCAGCTTGCTTTTTCTATGTCTGCAGCTGACTTTACAGGCTGCCCTTTCTTAGAAAACGATTTGGGGCTGCTTTTCATTAAAAAGAAAAGCCTTACTGAGGACTCCCATAGCCTTACTATCTGCTTAAGTGATTTCTTCTTAACTCTTATATCAATACTATTATTAATACTGTAAATACAACCGACATGTCTGGAATTTTTTATTCCCTACTTTCAACAGAGATGCACTAAAACAATGTGGCAGGACAATTAGGAATTAACACTAAACTGAAACTGAAAATGAGACTCTCTTTGCTATCTCACTGCTTTCTTCACTAGCAGGAAAGTAAAAACAAACAAATAACCCTGATATCAAAGGAAAATATGATTTACTTTATCATTTTATTTTCATTTTTAACATTTATTTTCTTATAGTCTTATGATTTAGGGAAAAAGAAAATAACCTGGAGGCAAGAATTCTTAGCAGCTAATGCCCAGATGGATAAAATGTCTTTGGCCAAGAAACTGTCATAAATGTAGCAACGCTAAAGAATAAAATGAGCTACCTTTCCCCTGTGATTAGACGGTTATTGATTCACAGGTGTATAATAGGTAAATAAAGTAAGAAACAACACACTCCAAGGTGAAAGAACACTTCAATTATTGTCATTTAAGTAATTTAAGTTTCCACGGATGAATTAATTTACATATGCCTATTTAAAGGTTCTGTTGTAATGAAGAAGCAGAAAATCAATTTTAGATAAGAGAATTCTGCAATGAAAGAATAGTTTATTTCTACGTTTCAAATATTTAGGAATAATTAAAGATATTTCTTCATAGCATTTTTACAAAAATTGTGTTGTTTTGAGACATAGGGTTTGAAATGTGTGAATTTTTAATCTTGTGTTGGTGAATTTCATACCAAATAATTAAATTATTTTAATTCTAGCCTTTACAAATTATTCATAAAACCAAGTAATAATTATTACTTAAAGTACAAAAGCTAAATGGCATTGCATTAATCTTATGTGAAATACGAGTAGGATGTTTTTTGCCCTTTAAAGTTATAATATTTTATCCTGTAAGGATGAACAACAATACCCTTTATCTTCATAGCATCAAAAGAAGTTGTTATCATCAATTTCAACTTTACAGTTGCAATTCCTGGGCTAATCACCTCAGGCCTTATTTGACTTCTTTCTCTTTTGCCCCCACACATGAAAAATGTTGTCAGGGACTGCCATTCTGCTCCTCTGTAACATAATTTTTATTGCACATTTATTTTGCTATGCTAGAATTTTTATTCAGTTTACTGTAACTGGTCTAAATGGCCTTTACATAGCATATATACATATATTTATTTATTTATTGTCTTTTCCCAACTACGATATGAAAGATAGGAGGAATATTTTCCAGATTACTCAGTACTCTACTGCAAGTGCTTAAAATTGTATTTTGTGTATAGTGGATACTCATTAAATATGTGTTGTAATAATGAATTTCCAATGCCTTATCTCCAAGAAGTCAAGAATAATGTTTTGTATTATATGCTGAAGAATGAAACAATTACCAAAACCTAAAACATACCATGTAGTGGTTTTTGTTTATTTGTTTGATGTTCCAAGTTTTCTTTAGTTCTCCCTATTTGGCCTTCTGGCTATTTACAGAAAGCAATGTGGTTTATTGATTTTTTAATGTGATTCATGACATCTGTGATGGTTAATTTTATGTGTCATCTTGACTGGGCGACAGGGTGCCTAGATATTTGGTCAAACACTATTCTGGGTGTTTTTGTGAGGTTGTTTTTGGAGGAGGTTAATATTTTAATTGTTAGATTAAAAAAGATTGCCTTCCACTATGTGGATGGGCCTCATCCAGTCAGTTGGAGGCCTGAATAAAACAAAAAGATCATCCCACCTACACCTGAGCAGGAGAAAATATTTTTCAGTAGACTGCCTTTGAAAATGTAACTTATTGGCATATCAGCTATCTTAGGCCTTTAGGCTGCCAGACTTTGGAATGGAAATTCACAAACAGGTCTCCTGGTCCTTCAGCCTACTGGCACATATTACAGATTTGGACATTCTTCTAGTCTTCATAATCATGTGAGGTAATTTCTTAATAAAGCTTTACATATAATATATAACATGTGTGTGTGTGTGTATATATATGTTATACACAGAAACAGAACCAGCAAGATTTATATATATATATATGTATATATATATATATATATATATATACATATATATACTTACATACACACACACACACACACACACACACGCACATATATATATATATATATATATATATATATATAATATCTTCTTGCTGGTGCTGTTTCTCTGGAGAACTCTAATACAACATCCCTTCTATTTTAACTACCTTTCTTCCATGACCATTTCCCTGAAAAAAGAAACCAAGGTGTATTTGATTGTTGTTTATTGAGTGACCTCTGGATGCCACGATCAGAGCTACCTGTGTCCAAAACATAATTCATTATGTTCACTGCAATACTACAAGATGGCTCCTGCGTCTTTATAATAAAGAGAATATGTACAATAAGTTACCTAAAAATAAAATGTTGGTAAGTAAAATAACCAGGATTTTAGCCAAGACTTGTCTGGCCACGAATTTTATTTTATTTTTTTTTACACCATTCAGCCTCCAATCAGTCTAACGTTTTCTAAAAGACCAACTGTTATACATTGTGTAATTTTAAACATGATTTTAATTTCACAGTTTATCAATTTAATGTTCAAATAGTTATTGACTACCTAAGAAATAGTATAAAATTATTCAAGCATGAACCAAAATTTTGCCTCTTGATTGACTTTTTAAATTTGGAGGATACTTGCCTGTATGATGTTGGAACACTATAAATGTGTTGACTTATTGACTTTCTAGCATGTTAGATGAAAATAAATTTCAATGTGGCAAAGATGGCTCAGAGATTCTGCTCTTAATAAAGGGATAGTATTTAAAAACGGAAGACCCTACTAAAATGGGATTATTTTATTTCTTATTTTTGTGGTTCATTATTTATCTGAATTTGTTGATTCAGAAGAGAGGAAACATAATAATCAACTTATAGGATCATTGCTTATTTTCATATCTCATTTTAAGCTTTGCTAATTGTCACTAAAAATGCCCAGGTTAGTTATTAGACATGTATTTTGTTGAAGAACACTATTTGCTTAGACATTCTCAATAGTAAAATTATTCTCAGACCACTACCCAGAGTATATCAAAAGATTAATAGTATTAGTTTTTCACAACTGATTTTCTCAGTTTTGAAAGCTCGTTTCTTGGCATTCTGAGGAAACATTATTCTGCATTATTTTCAAAGTATTATAAATAGTAATTAAATGACTTATGACTAATATTTACAAGATAATTGCTTTCAAAAGGAAATTATTTTCTCAATTACTTCACTGTGACCCTTTATTATTGTTGTTTATATATTATATAGCATGATGGGTACATTACAAATGAAAATAAAACACAGCATTTTATTTAAAATTATAAATTATACATTAACCTAATCAATTTAAATACTTGGGTTAATATTAGGTTTTTACAGGATAAAATGGGTTATTAAACCCAAATCATTTAAAAATTATTTAAGAGACCCAGGTTTGTTATTGTAAACATAAGTTACCATTGGAAAAATGCTTACTGATACCATCTAAAAGCTGCTATTTTGAGTCACATTTCAATACCGCTTTAAGTTTTGAGAATGACAAAAAACTTCACTTATTTATTACTGGGATAGGAATCTTGTTTCATTATCAAGTTATATTACTAGGAGGACTTTCTTGCTACTTTCCAAAAAGGAGATGATATGTTGAAATGATTATTTTGATTCTCTCATTCTTTACTTCTAAGTCCAGAGATTTTCATCATGTTGGTGAAAGCTGGAAGTCTATTGAGAAATGGCCTACAACAGTTGGTACAATATTAAAGGTAAGTGTTTACTGTCAGTTAGGACTAAGCCTGTCATGCCTAGATTCCCATTTTCTTTAGTCTTCAGAGGTAGGTAGAATATTCTTCATCTGTAATCTTACCTCCATTCAGCATTGAATACGTCCTTATCAGATCTAATCTCTTGCTCATTCTTAATCCCACTTCTCCAAAACTTTTACTGTCCTTTGGAATTTTGTTTTTGTCATCAGCAAAATTTTAATAGTTTATAGCTGTGACTTTTCCTTTGGTTTATTTTGCTCTGTGAAACCTGAATACCTGATAATGACAGTGTTTCCACTCCAGTCTCTGAAATGATGTCTGTATTTTCCTATACCCTATGTGCTACTGAAACCTTAGAGAGGCTTAAACTGTGTTTCCTGGTCCTCAGGACCAATACGAAATTCTCATTCTTTCCTCTTCCTTTAAACCGCAACTGTTTTGAAACCTAGCTCTTGGTTTATATGGTCATTTCCTTACTTATAGTCATTTATAAACTTGGTCACTTTTCTGCATTCATTAAAGAGTTTTAGCATTTGTCTCAATGCTGTTTTTTTTCCTCTCTTTTTCCTCTCTCAATAATTAATTTTTGCTTTTCTTCTGCATCTAATTATCTTGTTTGCTATGCTTCCCTGGTCTCAATCTTCTTGATCATAGCCTATACCTTTCCACTTGTAGTAACTGCAACCTCTCCAAAATTTTATTTTTTAAGCCTCTACTATCGGATAACCACTTTCTATGTTTGAAATTTATTTACTTTCATATTTGAAGGATAATTACTTATTGACTTCAATGGTAACTTCAGTATATCAAATATATTCTTTGCTACTCTGCATCATCACTTACTTGTCTTCAATTCACTGATTACTTGGTTTTGATTCCATGGTCTATGATAATCTTTTCCTTGCATCAGCCCTTATTTTTTTTTTTTTTTTCTGTTTAATGTACTGAACTGGAAAACCTGGTACCTCCCTGATCTGCATCAAAGCAGCTAAAAGTAAATGAAGAAAAACACGAAAGTATGCTTACTTTAAATTCATGGCCTGAAAATTTAATTGCACCCTCAGCATTTCTTGAAAACATGAGTACATTTCTCTAGTCAATTCACTCTTCTATTCATGGGTACTGTTTCATTCCGTCTCTTATTTTGTCAGGGCACTTTACTCCCTCATTCTTGTTTTTTATATCACCAAGAAAATAGAGGAATTCAGAAGAAAATTTTTACAACTAACTTACCAGACCATCTTCAAAATCTAACCCCATGCAATCTGTCTGTCCTTCTGTTACAACAGGTAAACTATTCATACTTTTTCCTAAAGCCATCATATTTTTATGATAGATCTTGTATCAGTTAGCTTTTCCCATGTAATAAATCACTCCAAAATGTATACCTAAAGACAACAATTTTATTATTATTGCTCGTGAATCTACACTTACGCTGTAGCTTGGCTGATCTAGGCTTTGTTTCAAACAAGTCTATCTGGATTCAATTCTTTGCTGAGGATTGGTCCCAGGTCAGCTCCACTTGGGTTAATTCTAAGAATTAACCCAAGAATTAACCTAAGAATGCAAAAGATACCCATCAAGCGTTTCTTTTCTTTTCTTTTCTTTTGTTTTTTAATGGCAGAGTCTCGTAAAAACAAAAGCAAAGATAAACAGAAACACAGAAGGTCTCCTGAGCTAGGCAATTTCACTCTGTCACTTATATATTATTTTACAGATCAAAGCAAGTCACATGGCCAAGCACAAATTCAAGACACAGGGAACTATTCTCTTCCCCTCTAGTAAAATAAACTAAAGCACAAAATAGTGTAATGAAGGAAAATGGTGAAAAATTGGCACCTATAATAAATTAAATTATGGTTCTCTTCAATTCTAATAGATTTAAATAATTTCTAAATTTATTGCATCTCTCGTCTATTATGTAACTTTTTCTCTCTCTTAACTGAATCATTCCCATCAGCAAACAAACATGCTAAAATATTTCTTAACTAGTAGAAACAACAAAAACAAAAACCAAACAAAAAATCCTCCTTTGGCTCCAATCCAATTTCTGCTTCATTTTTATGCTCTATTATAGACTGAAATTCCTAGAAAGAAATGCCTACATCCAGAGTCTCTGCTCTTCCGTTTTCCATTGTGCCTGGAACCCTGTGGATCAGGCTTTATTTCTACTATGTCACCAAAACCATTCTTTCCAAGGTGATCAATAATTCCTAGTTGCCAAATCCTACGGCAAATTTTCAGTTCTTATTTTTATCTACTTTATATGACATAGTTGATCACTCCTTTCTTCTTGAAATACTTCACTTAACTTTTTGAACACTATTTGTTTCTACTTTCTTTTCTATTTCCCTGTACTATCTCAGTTCCCTTGGTGAGTCTTCCTCAACTCTACAACCTGCACATTCTGTTTTTAAAGGATTATTATTGGGACCTCTTATTGACATTATTAATATCACTTTCTAGGTGATATCATCTAATCTACAGTTTGAAAATATACTTCCTAATGACTTTTAAATTAATATCTCAAACTCATTTTTAGATATTATATAGCCAACTGCCTGAAGAATAAGCTTTTGACTTGGACATATAATAGCCATTTTAAAAGTAGCATAAAAAATCAAACAAATGATATCCTTCCCTCCACGCTCTTCTATGCATTTCAGTAAATGACACTCCATTCTTGGTGTTCCTCAGGCTAAAAGCCTCCGTTTATCTTCAACTTCTCTTTTGCCATTATGATTCACTTACAATTTATCAGTAAATCACACTGGTAAATCACAATGGCTTGGCCTTTCCAATGTATTCCAAATTCATGTTCAGGTAGACATGTTTATCATCTCTACCACTTCCACAGTGGTTCAATCCAAACATCATGAGTCATTTGAAGCATTAAAATAGTCTCCTGAGGATTTTTTTTTGTTTCTATTTTATTTACATAGAATCTATTTTCCATATTTTCTATATTATAGTTAAAGTGATTCTTATAAAACATAAATCTGACCTCACTTTTCTTCCCAATGTTTTACAATGACTTCTCTTAACATGTAAAATAAGTTCAAACTGCTTAGCATGACATACCTCCTCTCTACTCTCCTTGGACTCTTGTAGCATTGGTCTCATTGTTATTCATAGAAAGTTCTACATAGAACACCTCTTTAAAGAATTTGCCTTTAAGATTTTCTCTTCCTGGAACATTCTAGATCTGGATGATGTAGGGACCATATACTTACTTTAGTAAGATATTTTGCTCAAATTTTAACTCTTCTGAGAGGTAGTCTATACAATCCAATCTATGACCAGATTTATTTTACCCAATTTATCCTGCTTATTTTATCCTTGTAACATTTATTTCAAGAAGAACTTTAAAATAAGACCCAAAGAACTTTGGCTTTGGAACTATCTCAGCAGATTTTTAATAAAGAAACTTGGAAAAAGCATAACTTAAAACCTTAATCTGCTCATTTGTAAAATGAAGATACTATTTTACAATAATTCCAAAGATAGGATAATCAAATGGAAGAATATATGTGGCAATTTTTAAACTATTATGTTTCAAGGACATAAACAGCATTGCCATTGCTACTCTCAACTATTCCTATGATGATATCTTTTCATTTGCATATTTCAAGAATCTTCTCACTTGGAATTAAATAACTCTATTTACTTTACAATATCTGATCACAACAGTAAAAGGCCCCAGGAAAGAGCTCTTGCTTAATAATTATTCTTAATAGTCTAATTATGTTGAATAGTTGGCATTAGTCTTCACCAAACAATTATCTAAATCCAACTTACATATATAATTAGTTTAGAATAGGCAAAAATATGAAACACATTCTGTATTGTAAAGGGGAAGTTATTTTACTATGCACAGATTATAAGCCAAATTGCTTACTGAATACTCACTTAAAACCTTTGGAAATTTTAAGATGAATTATTCAAATGAAGAAGAATATTGAGATCCAATAATTCCTGTGAAAATCTCTGTTATATCTATTTCTATTTCATAAAAATGACAATTATAAACCCTAACATTTTATAGTAGAGTCGGGTGACTATAGTTAATAACAGCGTATTGTATATTTAAAAGTAGCTAGAAGAAAGTACTTGAAATGTTACCAACATATAGAAATGATAAATACTCAAGGTGATGGATACTTCCAATACCCTGACTTGATCATTACACATTCTATGCATGCAGCAAATACTCACATGTACCCTATAAATATGTAAAATATTTGGGTATCAATAAAAAACTATTTGATATTATAGTACTATTCAGTGATACTTAAGAGAGGAGATAAGAGTTTCAGGCAGACTTGAATATAGCCAATATTTCAAAGAAAATAATGAACCATGATTACTTTATATTAATTGGCTATAAACAAGTTGAAGAAAAAGAACTTCCACTAAAGGTGGTATTGATAGGCTGCACATATTGGAATGAATAAAAGGACTTGCACCTGATGAGAGCACTCTTTGTCTTTCCATTTCTTCTGCCACATAAGGACATAGTATTTCTCCCCTCCAGAGGACACAGCAACAAGGTACCATTTTGGAAGCAGAAAGCAACCATCACTAGATACCAATCCTGCTGACATCTTAATCTTAGACTTTGCAGACTCCAGAACTCTAAGAGATAAATGTATATTGTTTACAAATTGCCAGTAGAAGGCATTTTTTTAATAGCAGCACAAATAGGCTAACACATGCCCCATCTTCCAGGCATCCCATCTCACCAGATGCGATTATGTCAAAGCTACCTTTAACCTCTAGGGAACTGGGGAGACACAGTGTCCCTGCACCTCCCTCTCAGGAAAAAGAAGGGAAAATGCGAATAGTCTCACGCTAGGAAGGTGACTCCCCATTTCTAAGAATTCTTAAACTTCCACTGTTCTTTATGAAAACCTAGGAAGAGTAATGGTAGCAGTGTCCAGTCAACATCTCACCACTAATGTGATATGTCTGCTGGGTTCCTTTTCTTAGTAGTTATCTTTAGTATAAGGTGATGAAGAACCTCTACTATTTTCAGCCTTGAAATTTTCACTCCAATTTTGAGACAACATGAAAACTACTATTGACTGTCCTGTTAGTTATTTATAACTATGTTTTAAATGTTTAAAGATATTCAATTAATTGAATAGGTGCTTAATATTTAAATGCTTAAGAAAAACTGGCTTCCAAGTGCTGTTCCATTAGATGTGAATCTAATAATTTGAGCATTAACAAATGAAAAAATAGCTGTGGGTGTTCTTTTTCATGTACAAGCATTCCCTCAGACCTTTAAGAATCTTCATAAACATAAATGACCTTCAGGGACTACCAGGGATTACCCCAACTCTACACGGTGGTCTCCATCTTGAATACTCCGACATTTACTTTTTTTCTAATAACACCAGTCACCTCACTGATGTAGAAATCTCAGTTAATAGGTCTTTTCTTAATCACTTTTGTAGGTTTTCTTCTCTATTTCTCAATATATCATGCATTCTACCTTGAAGCTTTCAGAAGTGTGAAGTTTCTGGAAATAATGAAGTTATATATTGATTCATTAAATAATTGCCCTAATATAACTACACTCCTTGAAACATAGTTGCCATTTTAAATAAATGTGGACATAATAGCATGTCCATGGTACAGCAATGGTTAAAACCACCTGTCTTCATCCATTGTTAAAACCACCTGTCTTTAAATTGACACTCCTTTGCAACTGATCAGGCTTGGCTTTAGCTTCTGTTTTTCGAATTTTGTTTTGTTTGTTTAAATAATATACATTTGTTTCCCACAGTCCTAATTTTTGTTTTATAAGTATCAGGTAAGGCATTCCCACTAGCACTGTGATGGTGGTACTCAGGCCTAAACCCCCAGAGCCTCTCTGGAAACTTCAGTCAATTTCTTAGAACACAAAGCCAAAAAGTCCTTTGTTTCCCCAAAGATCAGTTCTCAGAAGCTTGATTTTGCCTTGAAGCTAATGAAGTTACCAAGTACTTTTGGAGCAAAGTAGAAAGAAATCAGGTACTGGGAAACAAAACAAGACAAAACAAAACAGAAAGCTCCATAGTTGCAGATGTAGATGAGACAGAGGCTAGAGTATCCATCCCCATCTCCTACTAGACCTGCCGCAGGAAAGCCCTGATAGACCAATTGCTACCATCTAACCTAGGCCTTCTAGTCCAGCTCTGCCTCATATTTGTCTCCCTGGGATATTTGGTAAGTAAACCTAGAAGCCTGGGTTCCCATGAGATGATGTAGCTGTTTTGTTTTTTTAAAATCTACCCTAGACCTTAGCTTACCTAGTAGGAAGTGGAAGACATCCGGACTGAAAGTTCACGAAGTAGCTCTGCCATGCTGAGCAGCCCATAGAATATTTGTATTCTGGAATCCTTGCTTTTCCTATTGGGCACAGTTCTAAAATATTCCCAGAGACATAAGGGAGTTATCTCAAAGTTTTCAGGGAAGAACTACGTTCTTAACAAACTAAAAAAAGACAAGTAGAAAGCAAAACCTATTAAACAATCCTTAGACTTTGGAGTCCATATAATTAGGTATACTTATGACTGGGAATATGGCCAAAGAGAAGTTAGGAATCTGTGAGCTGATATTATGAGGTGAGAAAAGAGAAATATATGTTATGAGCGAGTGATTAATCTGGTGACAATGTAAGGAAGGATTTGGAAGAGAGAAATGAGGCCAGTTGTGTTATTGTATTTATTTTAAAATTTAGCAAAATATTAAAAACATGCTAAATTTTTATAGTAATAAAAAATCATAACTTAAAACAGAGCTAAAAAGAATTTTTTAAAGGAAAATAACCTGCTTTATTTCTTAAATTTTTAAATATGCTATGTGGTAGAAAACTTGGGTTCTAGGAAGATGTTGAATAGTAATAAAAGTACTATGATAATGCTTTAAATAATGCCCTCTGGGTATGTCTGTGAAAAAGAGATTACTCTAAGAGAAGTTCTAGAAATATTAATAAGGGAAATGTTAAGACCTGGGAAAATAGGTAGAATTTCAACATGTACACATGGACAAATGTTTGCATAGGTGTTATCACAAAAAGCCAAAGAGTTGCTCCAGGATAACTATTTTCTTTTGTTTAAAAACAACAACCAAAAAAGCATTTAGTGTTTATTGGGTTCCTAAACATGAGAATGCCTTCAAGAAAGTCACAGTATAATGCAGAAAAAAATAAGAAAAAGTTTAACTTGCACCATGAAATCACACACACGCACACATGCATGCACACACAGAGGCTTAAATTATAGAAATAACATGATAAAAATGGTAAGAACATAATACTGACGATTAGGTTAGACTTTTCAGAAAATTTGAAAACAGATTTTTTTGAAGTAGGGATGGAAGTTAATAGATTATAGAAATTGTTGTTGTTAGAGATAGAAATATTTAAATAAAATATAAATGAATACATAAATATTTGAGAGGAAAATACTGTTAAATAGTTTTGTGGCTTAGCTATCACACAAAACAAAATACTAAAACTAAGATACCATAGAGTACTGAAGTTGCATGTAGATGAGAATCTCTGCAAGAGATTAAATAAGCTTGGGCAAGTTACCTATTCTCTATCTGCCTCAGTTATTCCTCTGTAAAGTGGATAATAATGCTCTATCCCTTCCTCATAGGTTGTTGTGACAGTTAAATGTAAAGTCCTTAGACAATGACCTTAACTCAGTGTTATATATTTATTAATACATAATTAACTATGCTGTATTGCAAAAAATGGCCACAGATTCTTATCCATGCCTGTATATCCATTTTACAATGTTAACTTGCAGCTTTTTCTATCAAAAGGAAAAGTTTATAAATATATAGATTCTCCCATTAAAAGATGGCATCTACTTCTCTTCTTGTTGAATTTGAACTGAACTATGTTGCTTGTTTGGTGGATGAGTTGTTGGCAAACATGAACAATGCAAGCAAACTTGGAACAAGTAAGCAGAGACTTATAAATTGTTCATGCATTGGGGCTTGCCTGGCTCAACATGTCAATGTACAAAACTACTAATTAAAAGAATTGTTGTTTTAAATCATTTTGGGAATTTGTTAAATAGCAAATATTAACCGATATACTGAGCGTTAGTAGGGATGTTTGAAAAAATACTTCCATATAATAAAACTATGTAAGTTGCTAAAAGATTTTTCTTCATAAACTTGACTACATCTATCAAAATTTGAACATAATTTTAGCCCAGCAATTCTATTTATAGAAAAATATCCTATAAAGAAACCAAATGTTGACATATATATATATGTATATATATGTATATATATATATGACATATATATATGTATATAAAACACATAAACAATGGTATCTGTATATATATGTACATATGTACATATATATATGTACATATATCTGTATATATGTACATATATATATGTATATATATGTATATATATATATGTATATAAAACACATAAACAATGGTATCTGTATAAAAGTTATTTGTACTAGTTTAAAAATAAGAAACAAACTATTCATCCAATTGACTGATTAAGGAAATTATGATCATCTCTAGAACAAATATTTGGCTATTTAAAATTAATAAATCAAATCTCACTCTGATGCTATAAATCAATGCGTATAATATGTCATGGGTTAAAAAGCAAGTTTCAAAAAGTATTTAAAAATGAGTTTAATCACAAAAGTTTTTCTATGTGCATATAATACAAATATTTATAAAGTAAAAAGTAAAATTTTTTAATACTATCTTGAAATGTCTGTAAATAGGTTTCATGTGCATGTTTTAAAATGGGCATTTGTTTCCGTAATGTGTGTATAAATGAATGAAGAATGAATAATGTATAATGTATAAACACAATATGTGCATATATATGAGTATATAATACAAATGTTAAATTGATGTATAGATATGTATAGATATGGATATACACATCATTAATGAATCCATGAAGATCTTATTGGTTTCATAGGCAATGGCTTGGGGCTGTATATTGTAGATTTCGAATCACAGGACTTTGAATTAAAATATTGCATATATGAATCAGCACTGTCACCCTGTGACTTTAAGAGATCTTTCTCCCTCTCTGACTCCCCATGACCCCATATTTATAATGACATTAGCAATATTGGTGATGTAATAAGCAGGAAATGTACATTCACTAAAAGGACCCATAAAAAAGTCTTTGCAAGCCACATAGTATATGGAAGAGAAGCCCCCCCAACTTCCCAGGAAGCTCTGCTTGCTGTTGAAAACCCAAGACATTAAGGCATAATGCATCCTAGTGACACAGACAATGTCAAGGAGTCAGCCTTAAGTTGCTCCCTATCCTGGTAGAGAGAGGTCTTGATTACTTGATCGTGGTGAAATTGGATAAGGTGACTCCTAAGGTCATTAAGGATGTTCAACTTATTAGTGGACAAGACTTATAAACTATCCTTGCTTATAAACAAAGTACATATTTCCAGAGGCTATTGTCTCATTAAGAAATAGATTATTATCTATAAAAAATGTTGAATAGTTTTGCCTTTCTCATATACTCCAGATAGACCGGTATCATTTTTCATTAAAATGTCTTATTTTTCAAAAGACTTAAATTGAATTTATTAATATTTAATTTGTAATACATTCTAGACATAGTGATATTTGCTAATTTACATCCGTTTGACCTCATTTACCGTACGAAGTTCTTTCTCATCACACTTGTTCATCAAACAATTCAACTAGCAAATTCCTGTTTATCTTTAAACACTGTGAATATTTATCCTTACATAAATCTGGGGTATCTATTAACTTGTTAAAAACAGAGGTGTGTGTATCAACTGCTTAAACTTTTTAGTGGATTTCCAGAGTCTAAAAGACAAAAATCCAAATTCCTAAGTCTGGCCTTGATATAGATCCCATCCCTATGTCCAGGCTTTAGGCTTCTAACACTGCCTAAAACTTTTATTTCCTGGATAAAGCTGCCTCATTACTGAAGACCTTATCTATAGCTTAAATTCCTCAGAACTCCTTTTCTGAAGTTCAGAGCTCAACTGTACTCACTTCTGTCATAGTCTATGTTACATTTTCTTGCTTTTATCTTGCTCCATAAAAATGGTAAGCTTTACACCACAAGCTCTGTGATCTATATTTAATCACTTACACACATACGTATGTGTGTGTGTGTGTGTGTGTGTGTGTGTACACAAGAAACTCTGCTAGGCATTGAAAAGAAAGTATACAGGGGTCGGATATTGATTCTTTCCTAACAGAACTCATACTTTAGAAGGAAGGAGACACATTCAACACTTCGGTTATTTAGACACAATTGTAATCAGTGTTAGGAAGGAGAAATATCAGAAATTATATATAAACATAAATTGATTTCTTAATGCAAATGGCAAGGATAGTATGAGTATGTATTATAGGGAAGAAAGAACATTGCTATTATTTCACTTCCAGGTGATGTAAACTGGGGTAAGCTCTGGGGAAGTGGAGAAAAATGACATATGTTTTGCCTAATCTTCCCAATTATCTGTTCAAGTGAGTACTATTACCCCATTTTTGACATATATTTAATATTTTGTCCTAGGTCATAAAGGTAAAAAGTAGTGTAGTAAATTCCAATCCAGGCCCATGGAGTTCAGAAATCCAGCTCTTTATATTAAACATCTGCTTCCTTGTCGGCTACTATACACGTGTAGTGGAGAAGATTCTTTGGCATCAGTTTTACCCTGGCAGCTGTATTCTCCCTGTCTGTTCTCCAGATCTTTTTTCCTTATGCTATATTCACTGGCTACAGTTTTAAACTCAGATAAATACTTACTTTCTAAAGTGCTTTGACATCCAAATTTCATTCAAAAAGATAATAGATTGGAAAAAAATGGAAGTGTAAGAGTCACGTTATGACACTGAAATTTCTATCAATAGACGAATAATAACATTGGTATTAGCAACCCTAAAAGGAAGTAAACACTACTTATAATGTATGGGCTCCTGAAGGCTCAGAATCCAAATGTACCATCCAGGTAGCTGATAAAACTCTTGTGAGGAGAGAAGACTGACTTGGTGCTCTGGGTGGAAGAGATCAGTTATAAAGAAAGAGAGGCACTAAGAAAAGGAGTGGTTTTGAGTAAACTCTAAACCTTAGACTTTCTTTAGCTTTGGCCAGGTGAGGTAAATAGCAGACCAGGCCACTGGATTAGAAATTATATGTCACTGTCTTAAAGTGGAATTTATAGAAAGCATTAAGGGGGAATCTATGCTGAACATTTTACCTTCCGATGGACTTTGATAAGCATAGCCTGGACATCTCTTTCTACCATACTGCAGATAAATTAATGGTTTCTTGACCTAGCTGTATGTTGCAATGGAGGAGTGTCTTAGTATATGTTACTATAAAGGAAGAGTAGAGGCTAGGTAGTTTATAAAGAGAGCCAGTTCTTCAGGCTGGACAAGAAGCATGGGGCCAACATCTGCTCTGATGAGGGTTTCAGGTTGCTTCTACTCATGGCAGAAGGTGAAGCAGAGCTGGCACGTGCTGTGATCACATGGTGAAAAAGGAAGAAAGAAAGAAAGAGAGGAAGCAAGAGAGAAAAGATAAACAAGAGAGAGAGAGGAGGTGCCAGGTTCTTTTAGAGTGAGAACTCACTCAGTACCTCCCCCATAAAGGGCATTGGTCTATTTATGGGAGCTCCATCTCCATGACCCATTCCGCTCCTGTTAGGTTCCACCTCTAGCATTTGTGATGAAATTTCAACATGAATTTTGGAAGGGTCAAATATCTACACTATAGCGGGAAGTTAAAGTTTCTAAAAATGCTACAGACTGACCTCTTAATTATCATGTATTGGTTCAGAGTGGGATCCAGTCATGGGTTTCTATTAAAAGTACTCGAAGTGAGACTAATATGGAGCCAGGTTTGAGTTTGAAATTCTAACCAGTTGGCGTATTATGCCTCTAGAATATACCGGTAGATTGCATATTACTCTTCTAAATGAATAGAGCAAAGGTTGAGTTCCAAATTGTTAGATTACCCTATTGACAAATAAGCAAATGTTGTGCAATCTTGTCATTATCAATAAGTAAAGATATCAGCTGTTTGCTCACAACTGTGCTTAAGTTTGGTGACTATAGCTCTTGGTACCATGGGTTGCTGATTTTTGGCTCCAAAGAGCAACTCATTTCTAGGAAGTCCTGTTTTCTCAAGAAAGTGATAATATGAGAGAAGCACCAAGCCTCTGATATCAAAGCTGGAAGAGACAGAAGACCATGGTGCAAACCTGAATGTTTCATGCTACGAGGAGTGATATCAAATACGCTCTCCCTCTGGGACATTTTATAATATTCATCCCACGTGACTGTGGGATAGGAAAGTGTGGTAAAATGTTTAATGGGAAGAATAGCATTTTTGTGACATAGATAGGTTTGAATTCTAAACCCTACCAGTACTAAGCAATAGGGAGCCATTTTTAGCTTGTATGCTGGCCAGAGAATTCTATTTCTGGTGAGAAAAATAAAAATTAAAACAAACTTGGAAGCTAGTTACTAATGTCTAGTCTAGTGTTTCTTGGTTTTCTTTTTATTATCATCTTCCCAAAAAACATTTTCAGATATTTTCCCCTAATTTCTCCTCCCTGCCCTACTTAAAATTTTAATAGCAATACTATATATCTGTTTATGTACTAGAGAGCCACAGACCACTGTAATATCAAACACTGTTTCACAGCCAATAAACAATTTTTGCTTCCTTTAAAACACTATTGTACCACTTGAGAATGCATGCTTTAGACTGCCGTATTCCATGCTGGCTACAAACATTCCTCTGAATGTAAATAACAATTAGACAATGTCACTCTGTGATCATGGTGGAACAAGATAACAAAACCATCTGTAATCTTGTGTGTATATAGAACAAAACAAGGACAAACCACAAAAAATAACTGAACCTCTCCCAGCATCCCAGCTGACAGGAGTGACTACTACCTTTTTACTAGTGACAATTGTAACCCTGTCTTCTAGAAAATCATTATTAAAATGCCTAATCACTGATTGTTCCTACTTTTTGATAGTATACGATCCAAAATGAACCCCCACCTTCTTTAACCCTTCCCCACATAATCCAATCCAATGAACCCCTCCTAACTTTCTCTTGTGTACCCTGGAGTTGCTGAGGAGCATCATGCTTTGTTGTCTCAAGTTAAAAAAATCTAACTTTGTGTAGCCACAGGTGTCTTCCTTGTGGTCTTTGATTACAAAGGTTTTATTTTTTTATCACAAAGTTTTAATTCAATTCAATAATTTCCTTTCTGAAGGTTCATCTCTGAAATTTATGGGACCTTTTATCCCATAACAGAAAGATATAAAATAATAGAAAAATGTATTTTTTTTAACAGGAGAACATATCCTAATAAGGAGCAAGTTTGTGAATAAGTTAAGAAAAAAATATAGTTTATTCAGGAAGTTTTCAGAATAGGCACTCTGGAAACTAAAACTTATGATCAGTTTTCATCTTTTTAAAAATACAGTAAAAGGTATTATTAGTAACTTTATTATCATTGTTCCTAAGCAACTTATAATAGTAAACTCCAAGTTCTTTTTCAAAATAACGTTTGTTGTTTGAAATAAAAAAGAATAAAATTATTTAAGTTACCTTTTTAAAGTTACTTCTGGATCTACTTCTTCTTTATCTATTTGGGAATAGTTCACCCTTTTTAGAAGAAAAAAACCTGGGAAAGGTTCTAATGAGTCCCTGGGAAGATGAGAATTAAATTTTCTCATGAAATTTAACCTCTGACTTAGCTTCACTTCTATCTTTCTTTTTTTTTTTTTAATACACAAAACTTTCATTGCTGGAACCAATGACCTGATAATTCTGTTCATACACATTCAAAGTTAATATAAAACATCAAATGTGAGTTAAGACTGATGCCAGTATTCTTCCCTTCATAGATATTGGGCATTATATTTAATAAGATATAAAACTTTGGTGTAAAGATTGATCATTATCTATTGCTAGCAATCAAAAAATATTAATGCCATGGTAAGTAGAAGAATCGAAGTATAATGTGCTCTGGCTGAAATAAAAGGGTTATTCTGTAAGTTTTGGCAGGTTCCATAATGAAGCAAGTTTATGCAAACCACCAAATAATAGATTATTTTTTATACTCAAAAGGTTATAAATATTCACATTAACCTAAGAATTCACAATATTGCATTGAAGAAAGTTGCATTAAAATCAATAAAATAAAGTTGTTTATTATCATCATTGCATAGTATTATTATTGCATTAAAAGTTTAAGCTAGGCTGGGAGTGGTGGCTCACACCTGCAATCCCAGCAGTCTGGGAAGCCAAGGCGTGTGGATTGCTTGAGGTCAGGTGTTTGAGACCAGCCTGGCCAACATGGTGAAACCCCTTCTCTACTGAAGATACAAAAATTAGCTAGGCGTGATGGTGCTCGTTTGTAATCTCAGCTACTCAGGAGTCTGAAGCAGGAGAATTGCTTGAATCTGGGAGGCGGAGGTTGCTGTGACCTGACATGGTGTCACTGCACTCCAGCCTGTGCCACAGAGTGAGACTCCATCTTAAAAAAAAAACAAAAGTCTTTCTAACACTATCATATTAGTAGAGTGAATATTGTATAGGATATAATAAAATCTTCCATAAGTATAAACAATAACATACTTGAAAAAGCTTAACTGAGTAAAATGGAACATTTTTTAAATTAATGGAAATATTATATAAGAATCAAGTACATAAATATCAATCACAATTAAAATACTGATATATCTAAAATATAAATGTGCTTTTAAAAGATAGTTCCATGATTAAAATTTGGAGCTTTAAAAATTCAGGATTCTGATAGTCTTACTAAGCTAGTGTGTATTTTGAATCTCCAAGTTGAGTTTTAAAATCATTAGAATTCCATATATTAAAATTGTTCACATCCTTGAACATTTGACAATACCAAACAACCTCTTGAAGAACACTCCTGATTTTGGAATGCAACTGAAAAATGTTGAAATAGAATATGCAAAGTACAAAGAAACATATTTTACAGCAAAAAAAATTTTAATATTTTCCAAATCCCTTCTTAGATTTTTCTGAATATTCTCTTGCAAAGTAAAAAAAAAAAAAAAAAAAAAAAATCCAGAGAGTGGGTGGGGGAACCAGGAGATGAGAAATTGGTCCATGGATACAAGTTTGTAATGAGAAGGAAGTTCTGGTGTTCTCTTGCACAGTAGGGTGAGGGTTATTAACAGTAAGGTATTGTATATTTACATAATAGCTAGAACAGAGGCTTTTGAATTGTTCTCACCACAAAGAAATGATAAATGGATGAGGTGATAAATACACCAACTACCTTGATTTGATCAGTATACAACATATGTATCAAAATAAGTTGTCAAACATAAATCTGTGCAACTATAGTGTGTCAATAAAATGATAAAAAATTTAAAACACAAAATTAAAATAGCAGAAAAACTGATAAACAGATAAATATATTTCTAAATAATCTATCCTCCATAAAAGTGCAATAAAATTTAGGAAGAATAATTGTTTCAACTTACCTCAAGCTTTCTGCTTTCTTATCTGCTTTGTATAGTTACCTAGAAATTCCTTGGAGGTTGCTCATCAATCAGTGGAATAGAGTTGAATCTGGAAGGTCAAAGATAGTAGAAATAAATTTAGTGTACTTTTATCTCTGCTGCTGCACCTAATTTAGTTTGATCCCTTACTGGATATTTTCTTCCTTAACTAAAACATAATGAGTATCTTTGGGGACTTAAACTGAATCTGCAATATTCCTTCACTCCAACATCTAGCTCTTCAAGATTTAATGAATCATGGAAATGAAATTCATAATGTTTGGATTCAGATATCTCTAAGCCTCCATTTTACATCTATGAATGTCAAAGTGAAGGCCACTAAGGTCATTTCTATTTCTGACATGAAGATTTTATTTTAGTTAGGTACAATGTAAATGGCTCCACCAGAGCCATTAAGCTTGGTAATCCAGGTATTTTGACGCTCTTTGTGGGAGCTAAGTCAACGGAGGGAGGGATAAGGACAGCAGCCAAACGTTATAGTAGGCTGAGGATGGATGAACAGTCATGAAAATAAGATGAAGTGTGTAGATTATTTTATTCTGGTAGTTGAGAAGAAAATTAGAAAGAAAGTAGTATTGAGTGGGTTATGTAGAGTAATAGAAAAGTCTTATTTCAGGTGAGGGATTTTAGAATTCATTTTTATTAGCTAAGAAGAATAGTGTAAAGTATGACAAAGAGTAACCAATGCAAAAATGCAGTAATATAAGTTTTAAAATATGGGGTATAATCATCAAGCAGAGAGAAAATATTCCAAGTGAGGAATAATAGAGTTTATGGATTGTCAAAAATTATCAGTATGCAAGGTTCAGAATAATGTGTTTTGGCACATTCACATTGAAACCCAAATTGTGGATCCTGCTTGTTTCTCCCTCTTTAAACTCGTGATTAAAGGAACAAAGATTTCAACACTGTGTATCAACATCCAAATGTGCATTGTATTAGCAAATAGAGATTTTTAAAGTTGCTTTTTTGAGTCGCAGGATTATCTGTTTTCAGGCCAGCTGCACAACCATTTTCCTGTGATACTACTATTAATTTTACATATCAACTTGGCTGGGTCATAGTACCAAGATATTTGTTCAAACACCAGTGTGGAGTTTGCTATGGATGTATTTCCTCAGATGAGATTAACATGTAAATAGTAGACTGAGTTAAATATATTGCCCTTCATTATATGTTTGGGCCTCATTTAATCAGTTGAAGACCTTAAGAGTAAACAGTCTGAGGGTTCTTGATAAAGAGGGAATTCTGTTTCCAGACTGTCTTCCATAGTGAATTGCAACATCAATTCTTCGCAACCTACTAGTCTACTCTTCAGATTTTGGATGAGACAGAGACAAAGAGACAGATAGAGAGGCAGAGGTTTATTTTAAGGTATTTATTTAAGAAATTGGTCCATGTGTTCGTGGAGACTGGCAAGTTCACAGTAACTCACTGTGTTTATCTGACACATTTTACTTACCTTTTCTCCTACAAATAGACAACTAATTTTTCTTCAGTTTTAGGATCATAAGGAATCTGCAAGGAAAACTCTTATATAAGATTCCTTATGAAAATGTGCATGGTGGCGTGTGCCTGTAATTTCAGCTACTTGGGAGGCTGAGGCAGGAGAATCACTTGAACCTGGGAGAGGAAGGTGGTAGTGAGCAGAGGTAATGCCATTGCAACCCAGCCTGGGCAACAGAGCAAGACTCTGTCTCAACAAAAATAAAATAAAAATAAAATATGCAAACCATTTCTCAGGTTTTATATACTTAGAGAAGTGTTTGTTATAGAATATGCAATTTCATAAAATACATTTAGATGCCTTCCTGATTAGCTTTTTTTTTTTTAAAATGGAGTCTTGTTCTTTTGCGCAGGCTGGAGTGCAGTGGCAGGATCTCAGCTCTTCGTAATTTCCGCTTCCCAGGTTCAAGTGATTCCCCTGCCTCAGCCTCCCGCGTAGCTGGTATTACTGGCATGCACCACCACGCTGGGCTAATTTTTTGTGTTTAGTAGAGACGGGGTTTCACCATGTTGGCTGGGATGGTCTCAATCTCCTGACCTCATGATCTACCCTTCTGGGCCTCCCAAAGTGCTGGGATTACAGGCGTGAGCCACGGCGCCCAGCCCTGAATAGCTTTTTAAGTTTGTACTTTTTTCAGCGGTTCATGCGAACTCTGGGGTTTTTATTTCCAATATTCTTGATGTGATAATTACTTGACTTTCTTATTTTGGCCAACTTCATGATGTTAATTTCGAATCTCATTGTTTATCTGATTACCAGTGAGTTTGTACCTCTCCTTATATTTGTGTTGGTCAGCCTTTCTCTGTTGTGAATTTCTTACTGTCATCTCTGTGCATGTTTTCTCTTGCATTCCTTCCTAACTTTTGAATGTTTGCATATGATCCTTGCACTTTCTAAAAAATAATCTTCCAGTTTGTTTTCTGTGAGTAAATTTCTATACTGATTTTAAAGCAGTGATTTTCTTACTATAATATTATGATCAGCAGAATGTAAATATTCTATTTTTTATGCTTCATACATTCTGTGAAACAAAGCAAGGATATCCAAATTCTTAAAGTACATATATCAAAAATTATGACAAAAATTTTCAACATATTTGGTATTTTTTTTTTAATTCTAATCAAGATTGTTGAAAAAATAAAAGTTTATATTTTCAGTCCACTTATGCAATCCAAACACTCGGATATATCAAACACAGTATGGAATTGAGAGTTTATTAAGTATAGATAAGGTCTTTAGTTATCCCCAAACATGGCTATACCGAGGTTTAATATCTTCAGAAAATTCAGTGAAGAGCAGTGGTTCTCTAATAACATGCACACCTGTCTGCTGAGATGATCTTTTTAACCACCCTCGCAGATATTCCTGTGATTAGGAAATGAGATGAGACTTGGGCCTATGATATGTATTCCACCCTGGATGTCCATATGTACACTCAACACCTTTTAGAGTTTGAGGAGTCATTTCCTAGATCACAGACCAAAATTACTCTATAGAATCATCCACTTTCTTTCTTCTTTTTCATTGACCCAATCTCCACCCATGTTTCCCCACTTCTTTCCATTTTTTCTCCCCATGGCTTGTTCCTTATGTTATTGCACGCTGGTGGCTTCATCTGGATATGACCGCAGAGCATACCCCAGAGCAAACCTGGCTGGGTGTGGTGGCTCCTGCCTGTAATCTCAACACTTTGGGAGGCAGAGGCGTGTGAATTACTTGAGGTCAGGTGTTCAAGACCGGCCTGGCCACTATGGTGAAACCCCATCTCTACTAAAAATACAAATTTTAGCAGGGCATGGTGGTGCATTCCTGTATTTTCACTTACTCGGGAGGCTGAGGCAGGAGAATTTCTTGAACCCTGGAAGTGGAGGCTGCAGTGAGCCAAGATCACACCATTACACTGCAGCCTGGGTGACAAGAGCAAAACTCCATCCCAAAAAAATGAAAAAAGGAAGTGCAACCCTGCAGAGATAATTCACAATTACAGTGAATTCCAGAGGGTTTAGCTGAATTACACTCAGGGGAAAAAGAAAATCTAGTAGAAAAGAAGAAATTTTAAAAATAAATAATATTTATATCTAAATCTTTGCATAACAATAAAAATTATGTACAAATGTAATCACACACCAGGAAGGAGAAAGAAATGTCAGATATAGATGTATCTTTATGTCATCTAAAATCAGTAATAAGAAAAATAAGAATAGTTAAGAAAATGATAAAGGGTTTCAAACTAAATTAATAGCAGAAGGCAACAGTATATGGAATATAAAACACAAAAGGATGCTCAGTTACCACAGTGACCTGGAACATGCAAACTGAAATGAAAGCAATGCATTTCACACTCATTAAATCATAAAGTACTAGAGATCCTAACACAGTTTAGTCTTAATAATGGCATGCATTATCCTGAAAGCACATTCAATGCTGGTGAAATGCAAATTGTAACAAACATTTAGAAAGTTATTTGACAATATATATTTTTAGTAAAATAGCTATGCACTATGACTTGGGAATCCCCGTTTTAGGGAAATATCATAGAGAATCTCTCAAACACATGCATAAGGGGATAGAATAAGCATGCAGATTGAATTACTGTTTGTAATAACAACAAAAACACAAAAAAGGAATTTAAGTTTCTTCAGGTGAATAATTGGTGAATAAACTGTGGTGTATTTATGCCATAAAATATTACATAGATATGTTAATAAACCTCAAAAACATCATATTGAGGGAAAAAGGCCAGATGCAAAAATAAAGAAATATTACTTACACAATTTTAAACTACAAAACACTAAGGTAAATGATTTGTGAGTATATAAATATGCACTTGAATTAAATATGTGTTAATATGAAGAAATCTACTATTTCCATAGTATTTACCTCTAGGTTAGAAAGGAGGAAAATTGAATTACAGACAGTTATTGGGGTATGTTATTAAATATAGCTTTAACTTTTAAAAAAAAGCTAGGAAGCAAATATGGCAATATTCGAACACTCATTAGTGCTGAACCGTGGTCTGGTACTTTGTCTTACTATTGAGCTACTTATCATTGAACAGTAATAAACACACTGAGTAAAGAAATGACAATGACTGTATATTTGTCAAACTTGTTTAAGAAGAAAATGACAGAGAAAACAGTTTTCCACTGTGTTGGATTGCAAGATCGTTAGGACATTTTAAAATATGAATAACTTTGAAGACATTTAGAAGAATGATGGCACCCTTAAAGAGAGATTGTGGTAACTAAAGAAGACATTTAGAAGAAGAATGATGGAGCCCTCAAAGAGAGATTGTGGGTAAATTAAGGAGAAAAGGGGAAACAGGAGGCATAGATGTTTTGTACAGCTTGGAGAAAGTGAGGTACAGTAGGTCTTAGTATTGCTCAGACCTACAGCATTCAGGGAAACTGAAAAAGCCTGGGAAACAAGCCCTGGAGTTTAGGGTTGCAATGAAAAAAATACATTTGTGTGTTCCAAGAGGGAATAATTTAGTGGAAGTGATGCACAGCTCTGTGAGGGGAGGGACTGTGGAAATAGGCTCTCAGGGCAGCTTCACCAGCTGGTCCAGGACATGGGGGAGAGCAGAGTTAAGGTTAGAAAAGGATAAAAGTCTCATGATTCCGAAGTGGCTGAAACCAAACAGAAGAGCTAGGATTAGCACATTTGTTTATCTTACTGAAGTAGTTGTTGAATCTTAGAAGCAACCTAACTCATCATCCAATCTAGTCTTGTCTAGACCCTGAGAAGGAGTTTTGTGAGAATGAAGACTTTTTCTTTCATTTGTCTCCCACTGCCCCTTGCCCTCCAAAAAGGTGTAATAGCCCAGGGAAATACAGATTTTACAGTGCTGAAGAAGAGTTATAAATGGTTAGGAAAACCTGTCTTTGGGCTCTGATTTCCAACTGGTTGTAACCCATTCCCTGGGCTCTGGTAGATACATCTCAGGGTGGTCAGGCAGGATTTGCCAGTTTATTAGTGGATGTCCTAAAATGAACAGGACCCCCTCGCTGGCAGACACAATAAATGGGAAATGCTTAAGGCTAGAATAAGACTGTCAACATTGATCAAGGAGAATATGAGGTAGGTCAGTGATCAGCATTTGAGAGGTGGCAGTATTCAGTTGTTATCAGTTAGTGTCAACTGAAAGAGCAGTGAGATTGTTAAAATGTCAAAAGTGAAAAGGCCAACTGAGTCAAATAAAAATGGAGAAGAAAGAAGAAAGGTACTTCAAATTTTATAAATCATACAGTGATTATAATTTATGGGGGCTTATCTGACTATGCTGGATGGAGATCACAGGTTGAAACTTTTAAAACAATATATTTCTAATATTACCAATGCTTTGATATACTAATATTATTTGTAAAATATCAAATAAAATTCTCCTTTTAATGGCAAATCTGTTTCATACAATTTACAAATAGAAGGTTAGAGGAAAACAAATTATATACATAGAGTTAAAATACCAAAATTTGGTAATTATAGTAATAGAGGTAAAAACAATATGCTAGAGAAATTCAGGAGAGAGACATCTATTCATTCTGAGAGATATTGGGGAGATGTTGTAAATAGGTTGCCACTATTATACGAGAGTTGTAAGATTTCAACCCTGAGAGCTGATTAAAGCGTGTTCATTGAGAGAAACTCTGTAATTCAGCACCTGTTAGATCTACTGTATTCCTGTGTTAGATACTTTCTAGGAAATCAGACTGGGAGAAAGCAAGCAAACAAGTTATAAACAAGAAAGATAAATGCAAGTTAAGACAGAAATATTTTATATAAAAGTAGCATGAGATGGAAAGAAAAATAAAGAAAGCAAAAGCTACTCAGAAGATACAAAACTGAACTTTAAAGAATAAAGAGCTATTTCCCAGATAAAAAGTAAAAAAAAAAAAATTGGGGGGAGCATAACCATAGTTATTAGATATAAAAGAAAAGGTATTTGATGTTAATAGTATAGAATTTATATTCTTGAAGTAAGAAGACCTTTTTAAAAGTAAAACCAGAATAACAAAAGAAAAGATTGATTAATTTGGTTACAGGCAATACAAATTTTTGCATGAGCAAAGAAGTGCCATTAAAAAATCATGATTCAAATTTTAGACTGAGAAATTTAGTCCTTATATAAAAGACAAACATTCTTCTGATATTTCAACATAAGAATATTTTTCAACAACGTAAAAACTTAACTAAATAGAAGCATAAAATAGACATTTGGTATTTCAATGAAAGGAAAATAAACGTGTCTAATGCTCAAAACTTCATATTTAAAGAATCACAGTTGAAAAAGAGTTATTTTTTCACCTACAAAATGATGAAGATTAAAATGACTAAGAACACTCAGCACACGGTCTTTCTTCGGGGAAGTAGCCAAATTCACTATTCTTGCTTTGGTCTTTTATGGAAATGGTTTTAGGCACACAGAAGTGGGCATCTAACCATGCATTTTCTAAAAAAACTCTCTTGGCTAGAGATAACTGACTTGTTTAAAAAAAGGGGGGGAAGTCAAAAAGTCCTGAAACACACTAGTGCAATCATATTCTTTCTCTCTAAAATTTACAATTTAGGAAAAAAAATGCCCCAGAGAGGGACACCAGAGAGGGACATTCTCTTTTGAAGTAACAGCAACACACACACACACACACACACACACACACACACACAACTCTTAGCAAACTCGCATGTGCGCGCACACACACACACACACAGAATCAACTCTCAGCAAACTGACACAAGAACAGAAAACCAAACACCACATGTTCTCACTCATAAGTGGGTGTTGAACAATGAGAACATATGTACACAGGGAGGGGAACATCACACACTGGGGTCTGTTGGGGGCATTGGTGGCTAGGGGAGGGATATCAGAGGGTGGGGAGATTGCGGAGGTACGACATTAGGAGAAATATCTAATGTAGGTGATGGGAGGGATGGAGGCAGCAAACCACCATGGCGTATGTATACCTATGTAACAATCCTGCAAGATCTGCACCTGTACACCAGAACTTAAAGTAAAATTAAAAAAATAAATTTTATCTGTATACTCTCAGTGTTGTGTCACGGAAAGAATCCTTCCATTCTTTGATTCCTTTTCTTTTCATTCCCCGAGATACACTAGGATCAAGGTCATATATTCTTGTCTTTTGTTTATAAAGTCCTGGTAGGGTGAACAGAAACAGAAAGTATTTCAAAGTCATCTTGTTGGCAATATCTATCAAATTAGCATCATTTTTGTTTATTCATTTATTCAGAATCTATTCAATTTTACATGAATACAAAAGTGGACATGCCTGGATATTCCTTGCAGAATTGTAATAGAAATATAAAATAACCTATTGAATGGAATGCTGCACTCTCCTTCAGAAAGTAAGAGGTAGATAGAAATAAAAAAAAGATAGCATTCTAGAAACATACTTACGTTTTAGTTTTGTGCAAAAATAATTAAGCTGAACAATAGTAAAAGGAGTAATATTTGGTAAATGTTATACTTTGCTTTTTATATCATATCTTGCCATCTTATTTGCATATATTTTTCAGTAAACATGAGACATGCTGTAGAATTTTTATTCAGGTTTAATATAAATACATATACATATAGCAGTAATAATTATCGATTGAAAGAATGACCACAGCGCGAACAAATATATGTAACTAGTACTCGTATTAGCAACCAGAACACTACCAATGCCAAAGAAGTCTCCATTATATTAATTCTCATTTACTACTCCTTTTCTCATTCAGAAAGTCATGATTCATAGTGCTGTATGTTTTTCTGCTTTGGAATTTTATATACAGTAAATCCTTACCATGTATCTTTTTGTATCTGGCTTCATTTTTCCCTAATTTATATTTTTATTTTATGTGACAAAAAATTCTATGTGTTTATCATACACAGCATGACACTTTGACATATGTAGACATTGTGGATTTAGCAAATATAAGATTCAAAGTTCTTATGTACAGTTTTATTTGTGAGCTATATCCAAGTTGCTGTTTGGAGCTATAGATGTTATATTTTATTGCTGGAAAGTTTCTACTGTTGAGATTCTAAATTATTGATCAATTTTACTGTTCCTGGCTATTTGGAGTATTTCCAGGTTTGGCTTTGAGAAATACCCTGCTAGGAACCTTGTTCAATGAAACACCTGAACATATACATAAAAATTAGGGGGATATATACTTGGAAGTAAGATTGTTATGTATACTTTGTGTGCATAGTTTTTTAACCATTGAAAAAACTGCCAAAGTTTTTCCCTAAGTTTGTTGTGTATAAAAATTTATACTCCCATCAGCATTACAAGAGAATTCCCACTGTTCCACTTTTTAGAGTGTCATTTGGTATTATCACTCTTCAATTTGTGACATTCTGGTATGCATTTAGAGGTAGCTAATTGCTGTTTTAATGTGCGTTTCTCAGATGACTAATGAAGCTGCGTGCTTTTTCACAAATTAATGACTTTTGGCTATAATAGTATGCGGAATTGCTATTCAAGTCCCATGCCATTTTTTTTCCAATTGGGTTGTCTGATTTTTTTTCCTTATTATTTGTGAAAGTCTGTCAGTTATATGTGTTGCAAATATATATTCCCTGTGTATGTGTTACTAATAGAATTATTTTTCTTGTCTTCTATTTCCTCAAATATTAAACATAATTGCTTTGACATTCATGTCTCAAAACTCCATTACAGTGTGTCTGAATCCCTTGTACTTCTGTTTCTCTTCCTTACCAAGATACATTCAAAAGAAAGTAGAAAATATTAAATACAATCATGTGTTGCTTAACAGCAGGGATACTTACGAGAAATATGCCATTGGGCTATTTTGGCATTGTGTGAACATCATAGAGTGCACTTACACAAACCTAGGTGGTATGGCTTACCACACAAATAGGCTGTATGGTATAGCTTATTGCTGCTAGGCTAAAAACTTCTTCTGCCCGTGTGTTGCTCTTGATGTCCAGCCACTCCTGTCTGTGCCTGCTAGGGTCTTGGGTTTTCATAGGCACAAGATGCGGGGCATGGTGGGCCAGAGTGGTCTTGGAAAATGCAACATTAGGGTGTGAAAACAGAAGTGCCTGCCCTCACCTAGGTCCCTGTGAACAGGCCCAAGGGTGGAGCCCTTGCCAGAGACCCTGCCTTTCTCCTCCCAGCACTTCCTTACCCCCTTCCGTGTCACTATTACTAATATCCAGCATTAGAATATTATATTTGTCAGAATTAATAAATCAATATTGATACATTTTTATTAACTAAAAACCATATTTTATTCAAATTTTCTCAGTTTTTACCTAATGTACTTTTTCTCCATCAGGACACCTCATGACATTTAATAGTCATATCTCCTTAGATTCCTCTTGACTGTGATAATTGTTGGGTGTGTTCTTTGTTTTTCATGACATTGATAGTTTGGTCAGGTAGTTTGGACTAATAGGTAGAGTTTAAAATTTCCTTAACTGGGATGTGTCTCATGATTAGATTGCTGTTATATAATTCTGAGAAAAAGACCATAAATGTATAGTTTCATTTTATTTCACCATATCAAAGGTACATATTAACAGCTTGACATCACTGTTAATGCTAATCTTGATCACATGTTTGACTTTTCTTCACTATAAAGTAACTTTATTTTCCCTTTAATAATATAATGTTTGGAAGGAATACTATTAGAAGAAGTTACTATTTACAGTCTACACAAATAAATAGAGTTTTTCTTTACCTCCTTGAGGGTACAGTAGCTACAAAAATAATTCATAATTGTTCTGTATAAAAAAATTTCTATTTTATACCATATATTTATTCAATTATACATTTGCATCAAATAGATTGATGTTTATTTATCTTATAGCTAGAATGATAATGCAATACTATTTTTAAATTTTTAAATTGTTTCAGCTTTGGCTATTGGAAGCTTTTTAGTTGGCTTTGTTAGTTGGAAGCTTTTTTAGTTGGTTTCTGTGTCCTTTGACATAAACTCATGGTTGTGTGTTTTATTGCATGTTTTGTTTTGTTTTCCTAAGCACTTCATTATTTTCTGGTCTTACAATATGCTTCAGGTTCATCTTGTATATTTTCTGCCCTAGACATGCAATCAGTCATATCTCCAATAATCCTGGTTCCTCTTATTGGAACATAATATTAGCAATAAGACCTGGGTCCTAGGTAGTAAATGTATCAATACTTATTGCTACTGTGGCGTTATTGATTCTAAGCACTCTTATCTAATAGGGAAAGGAAATATATGTTTTTATAGTAACCTTTATATATCCACTTATCTATAGCTATTTCTGTATGTAAAAATCTGTAACTATATTAAGTATGAGTTCATACTGCTACTCCAACTCCAATACATTGCCACATGGATCACTCCACTTTCTCTTGCTTAACCATAACATCCCACTTCAACAATTTGAGATATCTGTTTTATTCCCTATTCAACAGCCACTTACTTGTTAAATTCCAGTATACATATAGAGCAGAAAGAATGCTTTGATTTATTGGAATTGTTAATCTGTGGGGGAAAAAAATTACAAACTAGAATGTGGTACTTACATGCAACTGCTTTCACATTTCATTTTACAGAATCCATTTATTTCCAAAGTTACTTAGGTTAGCCTATCCATACCCCCATCCCCATTAGTGACATTGTTTTACACGCTTATATTACTGTTAGATTGTTATCTCACATTATGCATTCTATCCTGGGTACCTGGACCTTCTAAAGCAATTTTTTAAAATTTGTATTAATTGATGCTCACTCTTTTTGCTAAAATGGTTTTTTGGTTTTGATGAATGCCCAATAATGTCATATATCAACAAGTAAAGAATCCTACATAATAGTTTTGCCACCCTAAGAATCTCCTGTTCCTCAATTATGAAATTCTCCTGTTCAAAGCCTGCTCATTTTACCATCTCTACAGTATTGCTTGTTTTTGAATATCATATAATTGGAATTATACAGTACATAGCCTTTCTTGGCTGGCTTCTTTTACATAGCAATATTTATAAGAAATTTATATATATTTTTGTAGCTTGATAACTTATTTAATTTTATTGCTGAATAATATTACATTGTATGGATGTACCAGTTGTTTAAAAATGAATTTATTGAAAGGTATCTTTGTTGCTTCTAGTTTTTTTGGTGGTTATGAATAGAGATTCGATAAACATTCACATGTGGGGTTTTGTGTGATCATAAATTTTATAATTAGTTGTGTAACTACCTAGGAGCAAGATTGTTGTATGTTAAGACTGTCTTTAGTTTTATAAAAAGCTGCCAAATTTTCTTCCAAATTGATTGTGTCACTTTTATTATTATTATTATTATTATACTTTAAGTTCTGGGATACATGTGAGAACCTGCAGGTTTGTTACATAGATATACACATGTCATGGTGGTTTGCTCACTCATCAACCTGTTCTCTACATTAAGTATTTCTCCTAATGCTATCCCTTCCCTAGCCCTACACCCCCAACAGGCCCCAGTGTGTTCTCATTGTTCAGCTCCCACTTTTGAATGAGAACATGCGGTGTTTGGTTTTCTGTTCCTGTGTTAGTTTGCTGAGAATGATGGTTTCCAGCTTTATTCATGTCCCTGCAAAGGACATAAATCCATCCTTTTTATGGCTGCATAGTATTCTACTGTGTATATTTGCCACATTTTCTGTATCCAATCTGTCATTGATGGGCGTTGGGATTGGTTCCAAGTCTTTCTTATTGCGAATAGTGCTGCACTAAACATATGTGTGCATGTGTCTTTATAGTAGAATGATTGATAATACTTTGGGTCTATACCTGGTAATGGGATTGCTAGGTCAAATGGTATTTCTGGTTCTAGATCCTGAGGAATTGCCACACTGTTTTCCACAATGGTTGAACTCATTTACACTCCTACCAACAGTGTAAAAGCATTCCTGTTTCTCCACATCCTCTTTAGCATCTGTTGTTTCCTGACTTTGTTTAAAAAAAATTTATTATACTTTAAGTTCTGGGGTACATGTGCAGATTGGGCAGGTTTGTTACGTAGGTATACATGTACCATGGTGGTTAGCTGCATCTATCCCCCCATCATCTACATTTGGTATTTTTCCTGATGTTATTCCTCCCCAGTCTCCCCACATTCTGCTATTCCTCCCCTACCCCCACACCATGGAAGTCCCTGTGTGTGATGTTCCCCTCCCTGTGTCCATGTATTTTCATTATTCAGCACTCACTTATGAGTGAGAACATGCGATATTTCATTTTCTGTTCTTGTGTCAGTTTGCTGAGAATGATGGTTTCCAGTTTCATCCATGTCCCTGTAAAGGACATGATCCCATCCTTTTTTATGGCTGCACAGTATTCCACGTTGTATATGTGCCACATTTTCTTTATCCAGTCTGTCATTGATGGGCATTTGGGTTGGTTCCAAGTCTTTACTATTGTAAATAGTGCCACAGTAAACATATGTGTGCATGTGTCTTTATAATTGAATGTTTTATAATTCTTTGGGTATATACTCAGTAATGGGATTGCTGGGTCAAATGATATTTCTAGTTCTACATCCTTGAGGAATCGCCACACTGACTTCCACAAAGGTTCAACTAATTTACACTCCCAGAAACATTATAGAAGTATTCCCATTTCTCCACATCCTCTCCAGCATCTGTTGTCTCCTGATTTTTTAATGTTTGCCATTCTAACTGGTGTAGATGGTAGCTCATTGTGGTTTTGATTTGTATTTCTCTAATGACCAAGGATGATAAACTTTTTTTCATATGTTTGTTGCCTGCATAAATGTCTTCTTTTGAGAAGTGTCTGTTCATATCCTTTGTCCACTTTTTGATGGGATTTTTTTTTCTTGTAAATTTGTTTAAGTTCCTTGCAGATTCTGGATATTAGCCCTTTGTCAGATGGATAGATTGCAAAACTTTTCTCCCATTTTGTAGGTTGCCTGTTCACTCTGATGATAGTTTCTTTTGTTGTGAAGAAGCATTTTAGTTTACTTAGATCCTATTTGTCAATTTTGGCTTTTGTTGCCCTTGCTTTTGGTGTTTTAGTCATGAAGTGTTTGTCCTTGCCTATGTCCTGAATGGTATTTCCTAAGTTATCTTCCAGGGTTTTTATGTTTTTAGATCTTATGTTTAAGTTTTTAATCCATCTTGAGTTAATTTTTGTGTAAGGTGTAAGGAAGAAGGCAGCTGGCTGGTGGTGGGAACAGGGTCCCCCAGGTGGAGCCCGAGCATGGGGGCCAGGCATTGGCAGTGGCGGCTCTGGACACCAGCCAGGCGTTTCCCTTGGATTGCCCCAGCTGCGGCCTGCTTTGAGGTTGCCCCAGGAGAGCCTGGCAGAAGATGCTGTCCCTCAGGTTCTGCCCTTGGGGCCAAGGTTTCCTGCAGTGCCTCCCCTCTGCGGGCACCTAGCAGCTGACTTAGAACTGGTGCATACCAGGGGAATCTGACTGTTCAATTAAAATAAAACATTGTGAAGTCCCAAGGTGGTTGATGAAGTGATGTGATTTCTGCCCAGTGCTCTGAATGTCAAAATGAAGTTTGTATCACTTTCTTCATCAGTGTGAGATTTCTGCCTCTCAGCATCCTTGCTAGCAATAGTACTTACTGTGGGTTGAATTGTGTTCCCCACAAAAGTTGTGTTAATGTCCTAACTGCTGGTATCTGTCAATGTGATGTTATATAGAAATAGGGTCTTTACAGATATAATCAAGTTAAATTAAGTCAAGATTGGATTTGAAAGGGGTCTGATCCAAAGACTGATACAGTTAAGAAAAAGAATATTTGGACACAGTGAGAATGCCATGAAATGATGGAGGCACTGTAATAAATGATGTGTCTACAAGCTAGGAAAAGCCAGAAATTGCCCCAAACCACCAGTAATTAATGACAGTCAAGAAATAATCCTACCATATCGGCTTCAGAAAGAGCATGGAACTGCCGATGCTGACACTTTGTGGCATGTTTTTATGGGAGTCCTAGGAAAACAATACCTAACTACAATTGTTTTGGATTTTGGCTATTCTAACATATACATTGTTGTATCTCTTTCATGTTTGTTTGTTTATTTAATCTCATTGATGTTTTAACTTCTAATTCTTTAATGACAAATAGTATACAGTATCGTCTTATATGCGTATTTGCCATCTGCTTATCATTTTTGATGAAACATCTGTTCAGATATTTTGCCCATTTTGAATTGTTCTCTTATTTGGAGTTTTTTTATCCTATATAAGTTTTGGATCCATGTCTTTAATCATATATGTGTGTTTTAAATATTTTCTCCCAGTTTGTCAAGTGTCCTTTCATTCTCTTACTAGTATCTTTCACAGAGCAGAATTTTTTTAAAATTTTAATAAAGCCTAGCTTATATTTTTTCCTTTCATGTATTATGGTCTTGATGCTAAATATAAAAATTCATCACCAAACCCAAGGTCACATGGACTTTTTTTCCCATTTCTCCTAGAAACTGTTAATGTTTGTGCAAGGTATAATGACAGTTTAGCTGTATAGTTCCAGCTTCTTGCATATGGAGTCCAGTTGTTCTAGCACCATTTGCTGAAAAGAATGTTCTTACCTTTTCAAATTGCCTTTGCTCCTTTGTCAAAGATCAGTTGACTAACTTTGCTCAAGTCTTTTTTTTTTCCTTTGGCCATTTATTCTGTTCCATTGATCTATGTGTCTATTATTTCACTACTAACAGACTGCCTTGCCTTGATTGCTATAGCTTTATGTTGTCTTGCAATTGAGTAATGTGAGTCCTCCAAATGTGCTCTTCTTTTCAGTATTGTATTGACTGTCCTGGTCTTTTGTCTTTCCACATTAACTTTAGAGTATATATGTGGACAGCTGCAAAATAGCTTGCTGGGATTCTGATTGGAATTGTACTAGATCTATAAATTAATTTAAGAAGAATTGAAGTCTTAATAATATTAACTCTTGCAATTCATGAGCATATACTATCTCTTCATGTACTTTATTATGTCTTCTTTCCTTTATTTTCAGATAGTTTTCATAGTTTTCAAAGTATGTATTCTTTACACATTTTGTTAAATTTATAGCTATTTAGTTCAGTTATTGGTGATACTGTAAATGGTATTCTTTTAATTTAAAATTCCAGTTTTTGTTATTGATACACAAGAATGAAATTGGCCATTGTATTTTAACCTTACATTCTGCAACCTTGCTAAATTTACAAACTAGTTGTAGGAGAGTGTTTTCTTCTTCTTTTTCATTCTTGGGATTTTCAGTAGACAATAATGTCATCTTTGAATTAAAAAGTCGTTTCTTCATTTCCAACCTTTTTTAAAGAAAATAACAAGTATATTCTTTTCTTTTATTTTTGTTGTTTGTTTGTTTTACTGAATCAGCTAGATGTTACAGTATGTTAAGTAGGAGTAATGAAAAAGAATAGCTTTGCATTTTCCCCATTATTAGAGGGAAAGCATCCAGTTTCTTGTCACTGATTATAATGTTAGCAATAGGATTGCTGTAGATGTTTGGAATTTAAGTTGAGTTACTTTAAACATTTCTAGTTCATTGAGAGTGTTTTTTTTAATCATAAATGGGTGTTGGATTTTGTCAAATGTTTTTTCTACATAATAGAAAATGTCTTATGATGTTTTTTTCTTTTTTAGCAATTTATATGATGGATTATACTAACTGACCTTAGAATATTGTCTCAGGCTTGGATAACTGACATAAATACTACTTGGTTGTGGTGTATACATTCTTTTTATACATGGGTAGGTTTAATTTTCCAATATTTTGTTGAGGATTTTGCCATCCTCATGAGAAATACCCCACCCTTATAATGTCTTTGTCTGATTGGATTATTGAATAAGTTAGAACATGTTCTCCCTGCTTGCATTTTTTGGGAAATATTTTGGATATTTAGCATCATTTCTTCCTTAAATGTTTGGTAGAATTCACCAGTGAAATCATCTCACCTGAATACTGTCTTCTGTGAAATGTTATAGGCTATGGCTTTTTTAATAGATTGTCTATGTCTTCTTGCATGAAATTTGGTTTCATTGATTTCTCTATTTTTTTGCTTTTAGTTTCATTGTTTTCTGCTCTAACATTAAGTTTTTCTTTTCTTTATCCTACTTAGTTGTAAAAATTTATTTGTTCTCTAGTTTTCTAAGGTATAAATAGATGATTGAGTTCAGATGCTGATTTTTTTATACACACTTAACACACTTAGAAAATGTCCTCTATGCACTGGTTTCACTGCATCCCTGAAATTTTAATGGTGCACTTTCACTTTCACTTAGTTCAAAAGATTTTTAATTTTTCTTGAGAACTCTTTGTCCTATGTGCTACTTAGAAGTATGTATTTTCTTTGTGTGGGAGTTTCTTGCTGTCTCTCTGTTATTAATGTCTAGTTTAATTGCATTGTGATATAAGAACATACTTTGTATGATTTCAATTCCTTACAAATTTTTCAAATATGTTATGGGCCAAAACGTGGTCTCCCTTCGTGATTGTTCCATTTGAGCTTGAGAAGAATTTTTTTGATGGATTTAGATATAAATATCAATTAGATCAAATTAATTGATAATGCTGTATTGTCTACATGCCTAATCTTTCTATTAATAGAAGGTGGAGAAGAAGTCTCCAATTGTAATAATTCTTATTTCTCTTTATTCTTACAACTTTGTGAGGTATTGCTTCATGTGTTTTGATGCTTTGTTATTGGGTGAACACATATTAAAATTAGGTCTTTTTGGAAAATTTATCCCTTTGTCAGTATGCAATACCCTTGATTTTCCTCATAATCTTCCCTTTTCTGAGGTTAAATTTGCCTGAAGTTAACATATCTATTCTAGCTTTCTTTTGATCAATGTCTGCATGGCATAGTTTTTTTCAGTTTTTTTTTACTATTAACCTATCTGAGCCTTCCTGAAGTATTTTCTTATAGAAAATGTATACTTGGGTCTTGTTTTATTTTATCTATGTGACAATATTTCCCTACTAAATGTTGCATTTAGACCATTCACATTTAAAGTAATCACTAATGTATTTAGACTTTTATATACTATACAACTCTTCTGTTTGTTGCATTTGTGTTTTATTCTCCCTCTCTGCATTTCAGTTTGAAAATTTGTGGTTTATCTTCAAGCTCACTAATTATTTCAAGCTATGGGTAGCATACAGATGAACCCATAAAATACATATTTTTATTTATGTTATATTGTTTATTCCCAGCATTTATTTTGGATTATCACTTAGAATTTACACCTTTCTGCTTAAATTACTATCTATTCTTTATTCTTGGATATTCTCTATTTGTCTATTAGAACTCTTAATATATTAATCATGGTTAGTTTAAATTATCTGATAATTCTAACATTTGCATTGTGCCTCATCCTGACTGTGATACTCATTTTGTCTCTCCAGATTGTTTCATTTCTTGATTTTTGGCATGCTTTGTAATTTTTTGTTTAAAACTGAACATAGTTTGTCTTGCAATTGGAAATGAGGTAAATCAGCCTTTGAGAGTTTATGCTACTTTGGGTAGGAACTGTGCTGTGTTTAATATTTATTGTAACTGCAGCTGTCTTAGGTTTCAAATTTCTCTAATGTTCTTATTTTGCCTCTACTGTTGGATTTGCACTTCTTTATGTATTCTTCCTTAGGGAATATCTGCAGTTTAGAGTTCTTTAGCTGAAACTCATTGTTCTTGTATTGGAGGCTAGTTGGTATTTTGGTAAAATGTGGGAGAAAGAAAGCATTTTACAGTCTCATGATTAAATCTTATACCTTCAGTAGGCTGTGTATCTGAGCTTTGACCTTCATAAGTGTTTCTACAGTAGTATTTTCTTTTCCTTCTTAGATGATATGGGAAAGCTAGATTGGGATAGAGGAGGAGTAATTAACTTCTTATAAGTGGAATAGGCTCTAGAAAATGTTTTCCCCTAGAGAGTAAGCTTTGTCATGGAAAATGCTCTGAGCATATTTCATAGTGGTTAATCTTCAGTTTTCATTGTTGGTGTCATAAGAGAATATTTCTAGAATGTTCACCATGAGAAATAAGAATTGGATAGCATTCCTGGAATTAATATCCAGGAAAGTGTGGACATGTTCCTAAGAATGTACCTCCCTGGTGTTTTTCCATTATCATGTTTGTCTATACTCAGCCTACGGAAACATATCAAAATTACCAAACAAGTGTTCCTACCAAGTTAAGTCTCTAGTAACTTCTGTCCTAGGTTAGTAGAGCTCAGCTGTGAATCCGTTCATTCATCTGTCTCCAAGATTTCAGGGTGGCAGTTTGCTATGCTACTTCAGTTCTCTAACGGTTCCGAGTAAAAGAACTGTTTTTCAGTTTTTTCTTAGGTATAGGCCTGACAACTTCCAAGTTCCTTTTATGTCTATGTTGCAATCATAATTTCTAGATATTTATTTTAATTGGATCAAACTTTCATTAAGACTATTATTGTGGGATATTCTAAAGTAAGACTATTATTGCATTTTTTAAAATAGGAAAATGGCTGAGAAATACAAGCAGCTAGTCTTCACATTTTTAGAGATATACCAGGACCTGCAGAGTAACCTTAGTGAATTGTTATCCATCTGCATTAAAAAAGTGTTCGGAAGTGACCAATACGAATCTGTTGTCAGAATACTGGGAAAAAAAGTAGAGAAACTTGACTTACTGTCAATACTATGCATTTGATGGAACTCATGACCAAATACTATGTGGTTTAGAGATGTCTAGAAAACCATTATTAAAACTGCATTTATTGCCTAGCTGATTTTGTGAAAAAGTGAGTATGTTTGTCTTAATTTATAATCAGAGCATTGTGAGGACACATGTTTGTTCTTATAGCAGTCTTACTGCATTTAAAATTCTTCATAAAGAATTCACACGTGTTTGTTCTTATACAAGTCTTACTATATTTATAAACAATTAAACACGTAAATATAATTATAAATATAAATATAGTAAGACTGGTATAAGAATAATAATAAATATAAATATAGTAAGACTGGTATGTGTCATTACAGTGCTCTGATTATATAGTTGCAGAGGAGATGTGATTAATCTTGATAGTGGGACACTTTGAGAAGGCAAGGGTTAACATGATCTTAACTGACGTGGTGAATTGAATAAATCCTACCCTTCTATCACATGTTGATTAAGCCAAGGTTTGGGGTATTAAGTTCAGTTTAGAAGGTTTATTTAGAATAAAATTCTGAAGTCCAAGAAACCTGTTTGTTGTCTGGCATTATCAAAGACTTATTTTTTACACCCAACCTTCTTAATTCTTCTGAATGGGAGGGTTCTTGTCATAACAAGGAATCTCACTGTAGCTAGAAACAGAAGTCAATAGTTATACACATAGATATTTTTTTTCTTTTTTACACACAAAAATTTGGTTTTGGCTCTCTTAAACAGATAATTGATGCATAGAAAAGAATAAACAAGATAAAAAAGAACAAGGAATGAAGACTAAGGAACAAAATTAATGTGTAATCTCTAGGGACTTCATAAGTGAGTGTGCAGCATTAGAAAATTTAACCTCTTGGTGGAAAGCAAAATAAACTGATTCAAACTAATTTATGTGAAAGCAATTTTTGTGAGGAGACTGGAAATATCATGTCATCTATAGGAAACTTGAAGGTTAGCAGAAATTAAAGACACTGATAATGGAGATGGCCCAGTTACAATCTTAACGGCTATTTTTCTAGAGATCCTTGTACTCACTCCTGTTCAGTTTTCAAAGGCTCAGGTGAGAACATTATATTGACTGAGCTTAATCTACTAATTGATTGTGAGGACATCCTGAAGGTGATCTATTATGACAATTTACACATATATCTCCCTTACGATCTTATATGTGCAAGAAATATAACTTTTTTAACATTTTTCTGTAATTCAAGATATTTTGCATTTCAAGGTCACATTCAGGTGAATTAACAAGAATAATCTCAATGTTAATAAGCTTTCTACCACTTTTTTGCCTCTTACAATATTTGTGTTTCTGGTGCAACTAAGTAGAAACAGAGTATGAAGGAATCCCCACCTTATTCTCAGTTTTGTCTGGTCCATACTTAAAATTAATGAGTTTGTCCTTCATCACATTTTATTTCTGGCACTAGTTGAACAAGGTAATTTGTGTAATTGAGCTTTCGTTCTCCATCGGCAAGCTTCTTCAGTATTCTCATTGACTCTGTCTGATCCTTACTAGTTCTTGAGAAATTTTGTGTAGTCTTATAAGTCTAGTAATAATTAAATGCTATCATTATGAGAAGACAGCATTCTGTTCTTCATTGCTCTGAATTGAGAGTATCACTGCAAACTTTGCACAACCTATGTTTCCTGGGCAAACTGCCATCCTCTTTTCTCTCCTGCTTTATTGCTTTTTGTGGGTTCTGCCCAAGACGTAAGGAAAAAGTCACTTCTGATCCTAGATCTCATTTTAAGAGTTTTGGCAAAACAAACTCACCTATATTAATTACAATAATGATAGTAATTACAATAACCTACCTAATAACATGTAATGTCTCAAGCTGATAAAAGTTAATTTTGATCATTACATTAATATTTCAGAATTATTTAAATCTTGTTGATGGGTAAAGTGCACTTGACAGAAACCAGAAATAAAAGGTAAATACGGGTTTCACAGAATTTGCCAGTAAGAGACACATTTTAAATTCCATAGTCCCAGGATCACTTTACACATTCCCATTTTTTTATGTGTGAATACAGCTACAGACACTGTGAGTAGCAATTTGAAAATATCTAATACATTTGAATATGGCATGCCCTATAAAGAATATAAAAACAAGTTAGATACAGTTTGGTTTCTAATAGAAAATAACGGAAGAAATCCAACTGTATCTCACCAGTGGAAAAGATAAATGCAATTAGTTTATTAATGCATGCACTAAATTGTAGCAATCAAAGTGAACAAATATAGTTCCACAGTAATATGTATATATTTAAAATAATATTAAAGAAAAAGTGGAAACTTATGAAGAATTCATGGATTCAGAAATGATTTAAAACAAATATATTACATATAGTTTGTGAAAAGAGCTATTATATATAAAACATTTAAAAATCAAATAAATTTGCTAGGATTTTAAGATTTTTGAAAACCTATTTTTAAGTAATATTCTAAAATGTATTTCCTTTTACTGTATTTTATAGTGTGGTGTCTATGTTACAGTAAATCTATTGAAGCAGTTGTTGAACATTTCATCTTTAAGTGTTTTTTGTTTTTTAATTTTTTTTTGTTTAGTTCTGCTTTTGATACAGAATCTTGATCTGTCGCCCAGGCTGGAGTGCAATGGCATCATCTTGACTCACTGCAAACTTCACCTCCCAGGTTCAAGAGATTCCTGTGGTTCAGCCTCCCACATAGCTGGGACTACAGGTGTGTGTTATCACGCTTGACTAATTTTTGTATTTTTAGTAGAGAAGGGGTTTCACCATATTGGCCAGGCTCGTCTTGAGCTCTCCACCTCAAGTGATCCATCCACCTTGGCCTCTCAAAGTGCTGCAATTCCAGGCTCATCTTTTGGTTTTATTCTCTGAACTATACTTTGTTAGAGAAGGTTAATTTCCTTCTTTTATTTTTTCTTCAAAAAATATTCCTCCAAAATTATGTCACTGGTGCCTTTTGGGAGAAAGCACTTTTACATTTGTTAATTATATGAATAGTGATTTATTTTTAAACTTTTTATTAAATACTTTTGACTACATTGTGTTAGAAAAGTACAAATTTCTTTTTAGGTTTGAATGTTAATGGCATATAGTAATTCACAGTGTTTTCTTACGTTATCTCTGTATTTCAAGGGTATAAATAGTTTTACTCTTTTTTGCCAACTTTTTGTGTTTCTTGTTTTTTTTAAAATAATTGCACAGTTTTGGAGTTCAATGATAACATATTTTATTTTTATTCCTATTTTATGAATTTCTCTTTTATAAAATTATCTTTCTGCCTTTCTGTTAACCAGTTCAATCTGCTATAACAGAATACTGCAGACTGGGTGGCTTATAAACAATATAAATATATTTCTCACAATTTGGAGGCTGGAAGTCTCAGAGTACCAGCATGGTTGAGTTCTGGTGAAGGCCTTCTTCATGTATCCTCATATGGTAGAAAGTGATACAGCAAAATTACTTTCGTCTTTCTTCAAAGGCACTGATCCTATTCATAAGGACCCTGCCCTCATGACCTAATTACTTACGCAAAGTATCACCTCTTAATGCCATCACAATGAGGGGTTAGGATTTCAAAATATGAATCTAGGGGTTGAAGGACAAACATTCAGTCCAAGGCATTTTTTTTCCTTAATTTTTCTTTATTGCAAATATGGCAGCTCAATATCATCAGGCGACAAACCTTTTCTTTTTTCATTAATTAATTAATTTTCTAAATTGAGAAATGAAAATCACATATAACTATCATGAACAGCATGTTTTGAAATATGTATATCCAGTGGAATAACTATGTTGAATGAACATGTATATTACTTCATACACTTATCATTTTTTTTTTTGTAGCAAGAATACTTAAAATCTACTCTCAGTGATTTTCAAGGACACAACACACTGTAATTAACGATAGTCACCATGTGCTACAACAGATTTCTTGGACTTATTCCTCTTAACTGCAATTTGTTATCTTTTGGGTCTAACGTCTTCTAAATCCCCACCTCACTTTAACCTCTGGTAACTACAGTTCTACTCTACTGCTATGAGTTCAAGTTTGTTAGATTCTACATGTAAGTGATTGAAAAGGATAGCAATTTAATACACTGTTCTATTTTTGCTTAGAAATTTTTTAAAGAAGGAATTGAATATTTATTTATACAAATGGATACATTCCTCTCAAGCTCCAAAATATCTTCTCTGCTTCATATGTGTGTGAAAAGATATAAGGTAGAAAGCAAATTTTTTAAGTTACCTAAGTGTAAAAAAGAAAACTTTACAGTGTTATAAACGACATACACTATTATCTGCTTGGGAGCTTGAAAAATGGTATGTTTTGTTATACATAAGGCAAGAAAACAGAAGCCATTATGTAAAGGTTGAAAACATTGTTTTAAACAGAACTCAGAAATTACACTTGTATTCATGTTGATGTAGAAATATGAATAAGCTTGCTTACTGACCTATTGTTTTCATAGCAAGTTATAAAAGATTCAATGCTTATGTAGGAAATTAATTAATAAACTGCAGTGTGTTTTGGCAAGGGAATACTATACAATAGTCAAAAATGAGTGACTTAAACCACATATACCAATAAATAAATTTGAAAATTAAGAGTGACAGGATACATGACTATAATACCATTAATAAAATGATGAATCTATATAACTACAATATTATAATGTGTGAAAGAATAATTAAAGTATGATAGACTGCAAAGAAAATAATACTAAATCCATGATTATATCTGGATTAGAAAAGAGGAAATTTGGATCAGAGAAGATTGTCTTGGAGATGAAGACAAATATGGTTATTTATATGCATAAATATTAAATTTCTCCTGAAAAATATATATTTAAAAAGGTATTATAAAAGATATGTTTTATAATATTTGTCAAAATTAAATCTGGAGCCACATTATATTAGACTTGGATACTTTTTTCTTTGAATTATTTCATGACACATGAGAAGTAAATGTTAATATTAAAAGTAGAAATGGCAATTATGCGCTAAATAACCTTATCTAAGAAGGAAATGAGAGACTTCACACTGAAATTGGATATAGGATCAAGGGAGAACATTTGTGTGAATCAGGAGACATTTAAGCATATTTAGGAGAAGAGGGGTGGAACCAACAAAGACAAAAGAGTTCTGGTAGAGAAGAGATGTGAAGACAATACAGGCTTATTGATTGTCTAGTGTAGGAGATTCATCACGGTTAGTTGAAATGCATGCGACAATGGTCTATAGTTTTCACAGTAAAGGCAGTGGAAAGGGGTTCAAAAACTAATTTTGGAACTTTTGGTATCCCTTAGGAATATGCAAGGAAGGGAAGGGAAATTTTCTAGTAAGGAAAAGCAGGTTTCTGTGAAAGCGAGGACCATGAAACCCACTCTGAGAGGCTTGTGGTGTTCTCTGGGTGGTTATATTACCTCATGAGTGACAGGAATGAGGCTGGAATTTTAAGTGTTCACGTCCTATTCAGGTGTAGCTTTGAGGCAAGAAATGAGGAAAGCAATGTTTGGATAAAATAGGTGACGGGGGGATGGATGCAGCAAACCACCATGGCATGTGTATACCTATGCAACAATCCTGCATGGCCTGTACATGTACGCCAGAACTTAAAGTATAATAAAAATAAAATGAAAGGAAAAGTTTAGAATCAGGACCCATCCATCCCTGAAAGAGGCACTCACTGCCACTCTGCGGTCACCTGAACCAGCCATTTTTGTTCAGGTGTTACTTTGATATTATTCCTGAGGAGATGCATTATCAAGGAGGATGAGAATTACTTTCATTATCCCAGGCCCTATCTTCATTTCAAAAAAATATATTGCCATGGTGTCTGGAAGGGAAAATATATTAAGTTTGGGAACATTTAGGAACTGTCAGAGGCCTTCTGAAACACCTAGAGTTTTTGGAACTGGTTTCTAGACTATATTTTTTTGCAGGCCCTGACTACAAATTATTCTCTGTAATTCTTGTAGGAAATTCATCTCAGACTGCTAGAGATGATGTGTGAGATACTTAAAACTAAAAAGAGGCCTTCCTGGCAGACAGAAAAAAAAAATGGGTAAGTACTTTAGGTCAATATACAGTGTTCCAAGGGGAATGTGTGAAGAGATGTGATTGACAGGTGGTAGTGGTGGTAACAGACGGTGGTAGCGCTAACTGAGACTGCGTACGATGAAGATCAGTTAGTAAGCGGCTAAAATAATCAAAGTGGAAATACATTGAATTACACTAGTGAAATCAGAGAGGAATGTAAAATATATACTAGATACATTTTAGGACTATATTCTAAAACAAACATTACTCTAGTTTGCTTATATTTGAAATAATTGTAAAGTCTCAAATTGTTAAAAATTTTTAAAGAATTATAAGGCATAGCAAAGTTAAGACATATACTAAAACATTTTTCTTTAAGAATAGCTTCATGCTATTTTAATGAAGATGGATCTGATCTAACCTTTCTTTGGGGCCAACTATATACAATACAATTTTTAGAAGACAGTAAAAATAGGAAACATTACATATTTTATATAAAAATTTAAGTGTGATAGAGGTAAAAACAGTAATTCAGTAGGGATTACAAGAGTGATAGATACTAATTTTGACTGAAAAACTGACAGATATACATGGATCTTTTTTAGGAATTCCCAAGCTGATTCAAAATTAATATGGTATTGTAAAAGATCTAGTCAACTAATTCACTTTTAAAAATAGAAAAACCGAGTTGGAGAACTTCTACTTTTAAAACTTACAATAAAGATACAGCTAATTAGGCAGTGTTATTTTTATAATACAGAAATTTAGATTAATGAAAAAGAATAATAAAATTTTATCCCACATTGGGTCAATTGAGTTTTAACAAAGAATACATGGTAATTTAATAGGAAAAAAATAGACTTTTCCACAAATGAGTTTGGAACAACTGATAATCTGTATGGAAAATAAACTATCCTCCATCTTTACCTTATACCATCTAAAATATTAAATTATATTTGATCAGATACTTATGTGTTGAATTTAAAACTCTAAGCTTTTCAGAAGAAAAATAACAGACTACATATTTCACTATGGTTTACATAAAGTAAATTGATCATACTAAGTACAATACAAATAGTGTAGAACCACATTTGTTGATAGAATGCTACCATTTCTACTTTCAAGGCTTTCAAGGAAACATAACACATCCTTGCTAAACAAACACACCTTTGTCTGTTACCAGTGTATATAGAAAATCCAAAAGAAAAAATACAAGAAAACTGTGTGATAAACATGGAATGAAATCAATAAAATATTTCAATGTTCTTCGAAAATATGTCTGTTAAATGTCCTAATACGTGATCCCTCTTTATAAAGGGAATACTGAAAACAACTTTTTAAAAAATATTTAATGCTAATTATTATTAGTAAGTTTTAGTTTTGTATATCTTGTTAGATATAATAACAATGGAAACACTTACTCATTACTGTATTTGGACTCTTTACCAAGCATTTTTCTAAAGACTTTACCTGAATGAACACATTTAATCTCATCACAACCAAGTAAGAGAGTTAATGTTATTAGTTCATTGTATAGATGAAAGAAAAGAGTCAGAAATATTGGTAATTTTATGACAAAAATCAGAAATATTAAGTGGTGAAACTGTGCCTCCAAAATAAGCAGTTTGACTCTGCATTGAACTTGATATTGTCACTTTTAAAACAACTTTAATTTGCAGTGATTGAATCACAGTCCTCAAATTTGATTTGTTTTGGTCTGGCTAATGCAATCTGGTGCATTTTCTTGAAGTTCAAATAATAACCTAACTTTATGTAATGTATTCTATGATTCACTAAGATACACTTCTCCTCAAAAACCAGTTATTTCTCCAACTTCAATCTGGCAATATTTCCCCATATTTAAGTAATAAATTCAGCTATCTTATTATTGATCACATTAGGTTTACCTTGGATTCATCATTCCTTCCTTCTTTGCAATCCCATAGTACTCTGGGAATTGTATATCCTATGGTGGATTTTCATAGCCTTTGGAACAAATCTTAACTGACATTGTCATTCAAGAAACTTCTTCACTTGGAGCAGCTAACATCTGTAAGCACTTTTTTTTTTTTCCTGCCAAGCCTTTCATCTATATTTCTCCATGTCTATCTGACACATTTAAAGAGGCTGTCTTAGGTTACTAGCTGTCCCTTTCATGAGTTATCACACTCCATCAGAGGTTTCTTTCTTAAATGCATACATCAGAATCATAAAGATGTCTTTAATCCGTTTCGACCTACAATTTTCTTTGTGAATGTGGGAGTCAAAACAGTGTCCTCTATTGTCTGGTGTTATTCCTGTGAATTTGTTATGTTAAATAACACAACAGGCTTTACAGACGTTAAGGTGACTAAAGAGTTGACATTTTTAATTAGGGTGAGCCTAGTATAACCACATGAACCTTTAAAAGCAGAAAGCAGCTGTGCAAAAGAAAGTCAGAGAGATTAAAAGTATGAGAAGCATTTTATATTTCCATGCTGACTTTGAAGACGGAGGGGACCACAAGTCAAGGAATGTGGGTGAGAATGACCTCTCTCTGACCAGTGAAAGCTGAGAATGATCTCTCACTGACATCTAGCAAGGAAAACAGGAACTTCAGTTCTACAATGCCACAGAATAGAATTCTACCAACAGTCTAAATACACAAACAATGCAATTGTTTCCCAGAGTCTCCAGAAAGGAAATTAGTCAGGTTGACACCTTGATTTAGGTATTGTGAGACCCAAAGAGAGTATAAGCAGAGCTGCCTGGACTTTTGAACTGTAGAACTGTCAGATAATAAATGGGTACTGTATTAAGCCACTAAGTTTGTAGCAAATTTGTTACAGCAATGATAGAAAAATACAGTGGTAATATTTTAAGTTCTGAATTCAATGTCTTTTAGCAAGGGGCTATTCAGATTTTCTTTTTTCTTGATTCAATTTAAATAGGTCATTTAAACTCTGACACAATTATGTTAAGTTGTTGAATTTATTGACATAATATTTTTCTTTCTATTAAATTGTGTAGGACAGCAGTTTCTGATATTTTTGGCACCAGGGACCAGTTTCCGTGAATAAAATTTTTCTACAGATGGGGAGTGAGGATAGTTTTGGGATGAGATGAAACTTTCACTTCAGCTCATCAGACATTAGATTCTTATAAGGAGCATGCAACCTAGATCCCTCACAGGTGTAGTTCACAATGGGGTTCCCTTTCCTATGAGAATCTAGTGATGCAGCTGATCTAACAGGAGGTGGATCTCAGGCAGTAATGCTTGCCCTCCAGCTGCTCACCTCCTGCTGTGTGACCTGGTTCCTAACAGGCCATAGACCAATATAAGTACTTAGCCCAAGGGTTGGGGACCCCAGGTGTAAGATATGTATTAATATTCCCTGTTTTATTCCAATATGGTATTTTACGTCTATTTCTTCTTGATTGGTATAAATATTTATCATTTTGATCTTTCCAAAGAAACTACTTTTGGTTTTATTGATATTACATTATGTTTTACATTTTCTTTTTCATTGATTTCATAATTATTTTTAGTATTTCTTACTATATATTTACTTTGAGTTTATGTTTCTTTTTTCTAACTTCTTAAGATAGAACCTTAGTTAAGCATTTTACTTTTCTTATTTTCTAATATAAATGTTTAAGGTCAAAAATGTCCTCAATAATTGCTCTAGTTGTGTCCCACATATTTTGATGTATTGTATTTCTACTTAATTATTTTCAAATTTCTACCTATAATTTATGTAAAATATATGGCTTAATTTTCAATCATTTGGACTATTCCAGATATCATTCCATTATTGATATCTAATTTCAATCCAGTGAGGAAAGATAACATATGCCATAGGATTTCAGTCCTGTTCAGTATATTAAGGCATGTTTGATTGGAATATATAATCTATCTTGGTGAATATGCATTTGAAAAGGATGTATACTCTGCAGTTTCTTTGTGTGTATGTGTATGTATTGTTCTGTACATATGAATTAAGTGTTGTTGGTGGACAATGTTGTTCAAGTCTCATATCTTTTTTGATTTTGTGTCTACTGTCAATTACTAAAAGGTAAGTGTTGAAATCTCCACCTGTAATTGTGGATTTATCTATTCTCATCTTACCTTTGTCATGATTTGTATAATTATTTTAAAGCTCTTTAACCTTTATAATTATTATTTCTTGTTGACGAATTTACCCATGAAATTTCTCTCTTTAATTCCGGTACGGTTTCATGTTTGGAAGTTTACTTGGTCTCATAGTAACACAGGCACTTCAGTTTTTTATATCTGTGATTTGCATAATATATCTCTTCCTATCATATTACTTTTAATCTCTCTTTCTTTACCACCTATCTATAATCTATTCTTATATTTAAGTGACTTTCATGTTAACAGCATATAGTTGGATCTTGCTTTTTTATGCAGCCTTATAATCTATTCCTTTAAATTTGTATGCTTAGCCCTTTTATATTTAATTATTGATATGGCTGGACTTAGTTCTTCCATTTTGCTACTTATTTTGTAATCATTAAATCCTTTCCCTCTTTGTTTTCTAGTTTCTTTTAAATAATAGAAAGCTTTTCAGCTTTTCTTTTAAATAACAGAAAACTTTATCTCTTCTACATGTCTATTATTATTTAATAAAACAATGAATTTACAGTATATTTTTAAAACTTTCTTACATATCCTTAACATATCATTTTATAGGTCAATGTATTTTTAAGACATTTAGAACTGTGTATTTTCATTTCTCCCCTGTAATCTTTTTGCTATCATAATTATACCTTTTACATTTCTATATATTATAAATACCACATGCAATACAGTAGTAATATTTAGCTGTAAACCACCAGCAAAAATAAGATAAAATTTTATTTTATAAAAATAAGATAAAATCTTAAACATAAGGTAAATAAAAAGAAATATAATATCTTTTACTTTTTCCTACATGTTCTCATATTCTAGTTTCCTTTATTTATTTAGGTAGATTCACATTGCTATCATTACTATTTTTATTTAGCCTAAAATATTTCTCTTGTGTTACAATATAGGTTTGCTAGTAATACATACTCTCAAATATAATTGTCTTTCAATTTCACCTTTTTAAAAAATATATTTTCCTTGATAAAAACTTTAGTTTAGCATAATTCTTTTTCTTGTGTCATAAAGCTGCTTAACAGTCATGTATTTTGTACAGATTATGTATTCATTCTTCTGTCATTCATTTTTATCATTCTTGTTTTGTTTACAATGTCTTTCCTTACTTCCTTGGTAATTTTTATATTATTCTCTTTATAGCTGTTTTCTTGTCACCTAATGATACATCATTTGTGTGTGTGTGTGTGTGTGTGTGTGTGTGTGTGTGTGAGAGAGAGAGAGAGAGAGAGAGGAAGGGAAAGAGAAAGAGCGAGAGAGAGGTGATTACAGTAGTTCTCTCTGATCTCCAGTTTTGTTTTCTGTGAATCTAGTTACCTGAAGCCAATTGTAGTCCAAAAGTAGTTAAGTTCAGTATAGTAAGATATTTTGAGAGAGAGAGAGAGACCACATTCACAGAAATCTTATTTGTTATACTTGTTTTCTTATACTAGTGACTATTGTTAATCTCTTACTGCATGTAATTGATAAAATAAACTTTATTATAGGTATGCACAATAAGTACAGTACAAAACATAGTATATTTAGAGTTTGGTGCTATCTGTGGTTTCAGGCATCCATTAAGAGTCTTAAAATGTATCCCTTGCAGACATGGGGACACTTCTGTATTTATTCTGCTTAGATCTGTTCATCTTTAAACAGCAGTCTAATAGTTTTTAATCACATTTTGAAAACTTCCAGTAATTTTAGTATTACTATGACTCTATTCATTATATATTATTTCCCTTTGTTTCATTTCAGATAGTTTTTTTCTGTTTTCAATGTCAATAATCTTATTTCTTCTGCATTGTTTAATTTTCTGTCAATCCCATCCACAAAAATTTTTACCTTAGCTATAAATTTTCATGTCTAGAATTGCTATTTGATTGTTTGTATATGGTTCATTTGTTTCATTATTATATTCATATTTCCTTTGAATAGTTGAACATGTTAGTTATAATAACCCTTTTAAGATTAATTCCTATGACTTCCATCATATCTGTCATTTCTTTTTATGTTTTCTAGAAAAAAAATATATTTGTCACATTTTTTTCCTTTTTTTACATGCCTTGTGATTTTTTATTGTTTTATCTAAAATGCAAATTGTACATTGTTGACCTGAGTCTCAGATTTTGTTGTACTATTTTAAAGACTGTTGGATACATTATTCTAGAAGGCTGTTAATTTATTTACAAGTCTGTTTGATTCTTTGTGGGACTGCTGTTTAGGCTATTTATGTTGGATGCAGAGCAGAAGCTTTCCCAGACAGTTAGTATAACATAATTAATTATATGTATTGGCTTTTCATTTCCCTACTTCCTTAGTGATTTCATCTAATAACTAAGATACTTTTTGATCACCATGAGAGGAAAGTGAATTCCAAATATTTCTATTTCTTATAGAAAATTCTGGATTGTTGTTAGTGTTACAAATACAAGTAAGGCTTGTAGTAATAAAGATATGTGACTACGCTTTGTGATGTTTCATTACGTATATTGGAATTAGCATCCTTTCCATACAATTCCAATATATTTGTGGTAAGGGAGACTGTTAAATCTCAAACTGGAAAGGTAAGTAAGAGGTATTCACTTCTATAAGAATGCCCTAAAGTCATTGGAATAAATAAAATGATGTTTCAGTTCTGAATTCCTTTTCTTGGAAAAAATGTAAAAAGTGCTAATGGATTTTGCAATACATGTTCTATGTTAAGAAATACCCATTGTCTTCAGGACAATTGTCAAGGATGGACATTTTTACTCCATCATATTATTAAGTCCAATTGGAGGACTCATAGATCTCCTAGGACTCCAGACCCAGGGATACTTCACCAGTTTAATCATAAGTCACAGTCAGTTTGACCCAGAAACTCCCAGATTTAGCCAGATTATCTTGTTCATTACTGTTATCAAAGCATGATTGTTAATCACACACCCTTACACTCTCAGATGTGTCCTATTTATGATAATAAAAGTAAATGGTCACTTAACTGAACCAGTCTGGGACATATAATAGGAATTTGGGATGTCTGAATTGAGATCAATAAATCTGGGAAATATAGAGAACACAGTATATGCATCAGAAAATATTTTTTTCTTTTCCTTTTTTTTTTTTTTTTTTTTGAGATGGAGTCTCGCTCTGAGGCCCAGGCTGGAGTACAGAGATGTGATCTCGGCTCACTGCAACCTCTGCCACCCAGCTTCAGGCAATTCTCCTGCCTCAGCCTCCTGAGTAACTAGGACTACAGGGACAGGCCACCACATCTGGCTCCTTTTTGTATTTTCAGTAGTGATGGGGTTTCGCTATGTTAACCAGACTGGTCTAACTCCTGACCTCATGTGATCTGACTGCCTCAGGCTCCCACAGTGCTGGGATTACAGGCATGAGCCACTGTGTCTGACCAGAAAATATTTTTTCTTGAAGAGTTTTCTGTATCCTTAGATTTATTCTCCATTCTTCTTGAGCTTCATGATATTTTTAATATTAAGCGCTACTTTTTTATTTTATGAATAAAGAAGTATTACAAACATATTTTAATATAATAATTCTCTTAATAGCAATTTTTAAATTGTTTATAGAGACAGAAAAACCTCTAACAATATTAATAGCCAGAATTTAACCTTCTTAACTATAAGAACTATACCTCACACCAATAATACATAGAATATTTTTAGTTGAAATTGTAGAGACATCTCCATAAAAATCAAGACTCTACAACAAGACAGTTAAGCAACCACAAGGAAACATCTTGGAGCAGACAGAAGTGTGGAGTCTATAGACAGAAAAACTGGTTTAGAATCACGGCTCTGCCACTTAAATATGGTGCAATGAACAAGAGTGTAAGCCACTCTGAACCTTTTTTCTTATCTGTAAATCAGAATAATTTAAAAAATCAACCTAATAGGACTTCTGTAAATATTCAATGCATTTATACCTGAAAAGAACTTGTAGAAATGCTTTGAAAATAGAGGGAACAAAGTATGTGTTTGTTAAAAATCAATAGCAATAAAGAGGGTTATCTACCCATAACAACCCAATAAGATAAGTTTCTCTCTCTTTCATTTTATTTTTCTTTATATGCAGATCAATTCACTATTTAAAGAAGTCTGAGTCATTTTGCCTTATGACACAGTTGCTTATTCCAGGACCTGGCAAACCTCCAGAAATCAATCAATGTAAACTGCTGAAAATGAAGTCTCAAAAGATAGAGCTAGGTTTGGTGTTCTGTCTCCTCTGCCATCTCAGGACAGTGAAGCATAGTGGGGGGCCAGCTGATGACTTACGATTGATAAGTTTCTGATATTTTTACTTATTTATTTTATCTTGAAAGCAAACATACGATTTTTAAATTAAAGACACATTATGATTACTATACTTACACAAATAACCACACGCGTCATTCCGTATGCATCATTCTTCCCTTAGAATAATGAGATGAGTGCCACATGGATCTGTGCATGCAGAAAGATTGTTGCACCACAGAAAAGGAACTCCAAATTAAAAATCTAGGAGTTATACAGGTTATGTATTTTTAGGTTAACTCCTAAAAATCCAGGACTTACGCAACTTCCTTTCTCTTCTCTTGAAAAAAGAAGAGAAACCATATTTCCCTAAGATAAATAAATCTTTTGTGGGGAGAGAAGAATTTAAAAGAATGCCTTTGAGTTGTATCTTTCTTCATAACATGAACACATAACTCTAAGAGGAGCTGAATACTCCTGGTTTTGCTGAAGCTCTCTTGCTCTCTGTGGGTTACTATTCAGTTTTCATCCCCAGACTTGGCCTGTCAGTTTATTTGCTCAGAAAACCCTAACCATGCAGAAACGTGGACATATGTTTTCAACAGTTCCATAAAGTTCTTCCATAGTGCTACATTTCTCCTATGATGAATATTCTCTTTACATGTTAACACATGACCATAAAATTGGGAATATCATTCTTCAAAATCACTTCACTTAGCATTCATTTCTAGAACTATTTACATAGATACCAGATTTGTTATGTGTTTATCAATATTTCTGGGGTCTCATATCCCATCTTTAAGAGACCTTATTTTGGCAAATGACATCGTGACCCTTTCTGTATTTACCTATTTTTATAAAATAAATAGTAAATGGTTCTAAATTGATTGTATTTGAAGAGTGGGACACATTTGATGACCTTTGAGAGAGTTGTAAGCATAGAAATACAGAGATTCGATGGACTGTGGTGAGTAGTCATTTCAAACTGAAAGGAATTGCAGATGTAGCTGAACCCACCAAACCTTAGAGTGAGAGAAGCATGCAAGCTATTGTTTGAATATATATAGGAAATTCCTTTTTGTAGGAGGAAATATCTGATTTTTTTACATCCTGAAAGATAATAGCAAAGAGGAAGAAAGTGAGGATAATTGATAAAAAAATCAATATATAGAGAGTAAAGGGAGGAAATAAAATGGACAAAAGTGAGTGGAAATGAATAATTATAATGTGATGATTAAGTACGTTATTAGCTTGAAGGTTTAAAATATAGTCCAAGGTTTATTTGGAACCCAAATTATAGAACACTGAGATTTGATAACCCATTTAACCTTCTCTCCACTATCCTTCAGATGTTTACTAACTTTACATGAGGGTGGAGAATATTAGACATATCTTTAGGTCCCCAGAATGGAGGATTTATAGTAGTGGTTCTTATCATACCACAGTCACAATCCTGGACTTTTCTACTCATGTTTAATCTCTCATTTAATAATAATTAATATTATCTGAACCTTTCTTCTTCTTTTGCACTGATACTTAGATAACATTATTAAGCTACAATCTCCAAATTCCCAGACAGCCAAAAAGTCTTCCAATCCATCTTCTTGTCTATGATTCACAGCTGTCCATTCTATCCCCATTCTGCTCCCCAAAAATATTGTGTAAAATGCAATTTAAGATCCTCCCCAATGATATTCTATTGCAAATATATTTCTCAACAGAATAACAATCTGTTAAATTTTACACGTGTGTGTGTATATGTGTGTGTGTGTCAGAGAGAGAGAGAGAGAAAGTAGTAGTATTATTTGCCTGAAAATCTCATATTCACCTGGAAATCAAAATATCTAAACCAGAACTTATTCTTTTCCTTCAGATTGTTGTTGTTTTTTTTCCTCCTGTGTTGTGTTGTTGAGATCAGGACAACTCCATCCTTTCTGTCTTAATTTAGAAATGTAGCAGTAATTATTATATACTTTTACTTCTTTTTATATTTTTCAATCAAAAAGTCCCAATAAGTCCACTTTCTAAATAATTCTATAATTAATAGGCTTTTCTTTATTCTATCTGCAATTCAAATATTCAAGACAAAATTTGTCACTACTCTGGTCTGACACAATAGCATTCTAATTGAAGACATTCCTTGTGTTTCTCTTAGAATAAAGGACAAATAATTACACAGGAATTTAAGAGACAGCCAATATTTATCAGATTTTTTGAATTTATCAAATTCCAATAAATGTTCTTTCAAGTCTTCACATTTTAACAATTTCATATCCTGCTTCTTTTTATGCCTAATATGTTGTTCTCATGTCTTTCACATATTATTTCATCTGACCCATTTATATTCATATTTCAAATCTCAGTTGAAATTTCCCTTTTTAAGGAAGATCTTTTCTGACAGAGGTTACTCATTTAATGACATTTATTAAAATTACAATACATAAATTTCTAGCATTCTCATCAATTTATGTCAGTCAAATTAAATATTTCTTTTTTCTGAAAAATGAATATAGCCTAGAAATTAAGGCCCACCTGAGGTGAAGCACTTCCTAAGTCCTTTCCTTACCACATAGGACTACAAGTAGATAAGATCTTTGCTAATTTTAAAACAATAAAAATTCCAGGTGGGCACTGTGTTTTGAAAAGTGAGCAGAGGCATGTAGAAAAGTGATTGTGCCTGGAGCAAATTACTAATTCATAAAGAGGATTTGATTGCAATTCACTATTAATGCAGTTAGACTGCCTCAGAGATGTTGCAAATAACTTAAGCTGGTGCTTCCTAAACTTTAATGTGCATATAAATTAACTGAGAGGCTTGTTAAAATATGGGCTCTGATTCTATAGATCTGGGGTGAACCCTGAGATTCTGCATTTCTAACAAATTTTCAAGTTAAGTTAATGCTGCTGGTTATCATATTACACTGAGTCTTGAGTAGCAAAATCTTAAGCTGCATTTCTTGGAGGAAAAAGGCAATATATAATCTGTTTTGAGAGGAATGTATCTTAAAAGGAAAGTGACTTTTATACTGGTTAAGTCTGCTTTTCTTACAAGGATATTTGAAAAAACTTAGAAAAAGATGTTTATAGAAATCCTCCAAATATATAGAACTTTTCTACAGATTGAATGATAGAAGATATTCATTCATAAAAATGGGCACACTAAATGTGCATATAAAGACAAAAGATTACAGAGAAATCATAGGTAAGAAACACAATTATTAAAGATGTATTAGGGATTGGGAAAGCAGTGTCCCATACAAAAAATGATGAGAATAGAAATATTATTCCAGGCACTGTGGCTCACATGTGTAATCCCAGCAGTTTGGGAGGCCAAGGCGGAAAGATCATGAGGTCAAGAGATCGAGACCATCCTGACCAAAATGGCGAAACCTCGTCTCTAATAAAAATACAAAAATTAGCTGAGCATGGTGGTGAGTGCCTGTAGTCCCAGCTATTTGGGAGGCTGAGGCAGGAGAATCACTTGAACCCAGGAGGCAGAGGTTGCAGTGAGCTGAGATCATACCACTGCACTCCAGCCAGGGTACAGAGCGAGACTCCGTTTCAAACAAACAAACAAGAAAACAACAACAATAATCTTTATATAAATTTATATATTTAATTATATATATAAATTTATAAATAATTAACATACCTATATATATTTATAATTATATATTTATATTTATAATTATATATATTTATATATGTAATTATATATATGATTTATATATATATTTATGTATATTTATATATAATTATATATAAAGATTAGCCAAGGAATAAGGATTTAATGATATCTAATTAATTGTCAGTTTCCTATATGCAATAAAGTTAAGATGAAGAGTTGCATTTAAAAAACATTTTAGCTAGCAATAGTGAGTCATTGCCAGTTCATGGATGTCATAAGAAAACTACTACTACAGGAAATATTAGTAAGTTTTCAGTAAACACAGTGATTGTAGCAAAGAGAAACTAATGGTGGAAAAAATATATACCATTATAATCAGCAAACAGAAACTGTCTACTCCCCCAACACATGTGCAGTTTGACATTTGAGAACTGAAACTGTCCATTCCCATACACAGCTTACTACCCATACTAAAAAGACTTCATTCTTTTACCTTCTTTAGCATAACTTCAGGGTTTCAGGAGACTCGTCCAGGCAAATAACTTGGCTGTTCACTTCCTAAAAGATGCATCAATTCTTCCATAAGAAAGGAAACTTTGGCTTGTATTATCTGCTGTTTGAATCTCAAAATTCTCACCTTGTGTTGTCCATCAACAGTAAACTGTAACATCATAATTCTTATTCAACCTTAATTGAGCCCTTTAATTCAAAGAAAGATCTTACAATAAACTTTCAATTCCTTAAAATTCTTATCTTGTATTTCTCCCTCTTAGACACTACCACAAATCTTTGAGTTATCAAACTAAACAATAGCAGAGTTTTTTCAGCATGTTGTATTGGTGTTATTTGGGGAGATGGAATTCAACAAACCAAACCCATGTGAAGGAAGAACAAATAAGGAGAAAATGAAAAAGATTGAATGGAATGATCAAAGACAGATTATAGACATATTTTTAAAATTAAATTGCATTGCAGGACTTTTACTTAGATCTGCTAAAGACGGGGTCCTTGTACCACAGCCACAAAAATTCAGGTTCACAGACAATTTGAATGGTGAGTAATACAAGGTTTTACTGGATGAATAGTAAGAAAAGGAGGAAAGAGGGACTGTCCACAAGGCCAGAGTTCCTGCTAGAGCACTTCCTGCCTCGCTGTTGGAATTCCTGGTTTCATACAGGAAGAGGAGGGAACAGGTTCCTCCAGGCTGCAAAGGGCACAGACTTCCCAAGGCTCCATCCCAGTGCACAGGCTGGTTGGAGTTTTGCGAGGGACCTCCTCCCACCTGGCTGTCTCAAGTACGTTATCACTGGGACATAGAAGAGCATAGGGACAAAGTGGAGGAATCCTCTAACAGTAGGCCAAATTAATGGGAAACAAATCCCAATTTGTATCCATATTTTGAGAAGTTGAGTGTGCCCTCAAAAAAGATATTGGAGTCCTTGGCTAATTTATTCAAAGGACATGAGTTCATTTGCTTTTTAGAAGATATCTTGAGCTACTTTGTTTATTTTTAATTTTAAAGATTATAGTCAGCTGCGTTTTGGTAAAAGTTTATAAAGGAGCAATTGTCAGTATCTCCAAGTGAAGACCACCAGGAATGTACCCATAGTTGAACAAGTTGGATTTTACACACTACAAGAAATCATAAGGTGCCTGGATAGCAGAGTGTTAAAAAGCTTTTATCATAGAAGTGGGATGGGTTTGCACTAGGTTACTTTGTGTAGATTTTAAGAAAACAGGGCTTTGCTCTGGAATGGATGCTGTCAAGCAGCAGAGGTAGCTTTATGCTTGGGTATGTTCAACCTTAAGTAACAGAAGGAAAGATTTGACTGGAGGAACTAAAGGAATTAGGATAAGGGCATCATTGAGCAGTCACTATTAGTCAAGTCAGGGAAATGTTTAGTTGTTTTTGTGTCTTTGACAATGTTAACATTTCGTACATGTTGAGATATGATTACAGAATGGTCTGTTTTTTTGCTTTGATCCATTATGGTCACAAAAGGATCTTATTTAAAGTTAATGGTCTCTGAAAAAATTTTATCTTCAACAGAAATACAGTAAGAACCAGCTTTCTGTGCCAAGCCAGATCATAACAACACCAATTCCCATCTGATAGCATCAGGACAGCTCCTGGATTTTAGAAAGTAATTTTTCCTTTCTCACAACAAGCATAGATACATTTTAGAATATTTCCACCAAACCGAGATATTTCCTTGTGCCTTTTTGCAGTTGTTGTCTACCCTTAGACCATGACCAAATAAACTACTGACCTGCTTTCTGCTGCTTTAGTTGTCCTTTTTCTACAATTTCTTAGAAATAAAATTTTTATAGTGTTTTTTTCCTCTGGGATTCATCTCTGTATTTTGGCATATTGCTACTTTGTTCATTTTTTTATTACTTTGCATAGGATATACCATATTTTATTTTTCCCCAAGATGATGTACAATTGAGTTCTGTCTAGTGCTTGGCTATCCAGAGTACTATTGACATATACATTCACATACAAATCTTTGTGTGGATATATCCTTTTTTCTCTTCTTAGGTAAATTAACAGAAATGGTATGACTTTATCTTATGGTAAGTGTATGCATAACTTTTTAAGAAATTGGCAAGCTGTTTCCAAAGAGGGTAAACAATTTTGTAATCATACTGGTAGTATAAAAGTTCTTAGATACTCCATATGCTCAACAGTTACCATTTTTATATATTCTATTGGCTATACAGTGATAACACACTGTGGTTTTAATATGCATTTCTCAAATGACCAAAGATGTTTAGCAACTTTTTATGAGCTTATTGGCCATTGATATATCTTGACTCAAAATGTTTACTCGTCTTTTTTGTGTCTGTCGTCTTATAGTTTTACAAGTGTCATATTCCTGATAAAGGCCTTTGTTAAATACAAATTTCAAAATATGTTCTAATGATATAGGATCTGGGTTTTTAATTCTTAAAATGTGTAACTAGCAAATGAGAGGTTTAAACTTTGGTAAAATACAGTTTAGTAATTTCCCCTTTTGCATTTATGATTTTCATACTTTAATAAAATATTTGTCTAACAAATATATCACAATTTTATTCTGGAAGTTTAGGTTTTAGGTCTTGTGTTTATGTTTGTGATCTACGTTTTTGTAGGATTTTTGTTCTATCTAATATTTGCTGCAGCTATAGGTGCCAGACACTTCAAAATCTTGTGCCATTGTTTTTGCCTCCCCTCTTAACTTCGGGTATTTCCACATACCCTCAGGGAGTCTGTCTTGCAGTTTTTTAGCCGTAATCCACTATTTTTATACTAGAGCACTTTTAGTGATATTGTAAGGTGTGTGAGAAAGGAAGTGTTCTATTATAATCTTATTAAATCTCAATCTTTTAGTGGGTCTCTATTTTGGATTTTGGTGGTGACTCACTGGATTAGGCTATCTTTCTGGATTTCACAGTAGTAGTCTTCTCTGCAAACTCAGTTCTCTGATGAGGACATAAAGATTCCTTGATGTTAAGTTTGTTCAGCTTTTATGTGTGTAAGAATGAGGCTGATGACTTCTAAGCAACCTGATGTTGGAGATGAAACCTAACCGTTAACATTAGAGCAGAAGTTGGTATTTTTAATGTATGCAACTGTTCACTGGAAATCTAACCACATTAATAAAAATGACTTACTGGAGAAAAAATACATTGTTTACACACTTGGGAGCAAGGATCATTCCAGTCCCTCTTCAATGAGAATTAAACGATGCAGATTACATTATAGACACAAATACATCTATGTAGAGAAGTGGTCAATTCTACACAATTTTTTCAGTTCTCCTTTGATTTCTTCCAAATCACCTGGCCCAGGGTAAACTGTAACCCATCCCTAATACTCTCATTAAATCTTAACTCATTAGTGCCCAGGCCTTTCTGGCTCATGGTTCATCATCATCATTTATAAAATAATGCATCTGAATATATGAGAAAAACCTCAATAGGAGTGTGATATGTAAATTTATCCATATTAACTATTTTTCTCAAAATAAAAAATGGTATCTGTTAATATATGTAAGATACAATGATAAAAATTTTTATTCCAAAAAATGATATGAAATCTGTTGCTCAAAACATTTGGCAGCCAATAATAGACTTCATAGAGTAAGAAAAACCAATTTATAAAAATAGCTTTTTATAAAATGTATTATTAGGAGTATTATTTAATATGGTTCTTGAAAACTGATCAAGAACAACAGAAAAAAATTATTTATTACAATTGGTTAAGCAGTAATTGTGTGGCTGCAAAAGAATAAAACTCTTAAGAGGGTAGATGATATCAACTTAGAAAATGACAGTAAGTGAAAAAAATTGACAAATCATAAAAGTCTAATAATTCTGCAGCTTATAAGGCAACTATACAAAATCAATTGTGTTTATGATACTATGATATTGGTGATAAGGAAGATGTGGACAAGCAATCAAAATAACATTTTCTTATTTACATTTGCTAAAACTTCAGAATTTCTAAAGAAGATACTGTTTCCCTCAAAAGAAGGATTTGACAATAATATAATATATAAAATTATAAAATATAATTCTAATCAAGTTTTTTTGCTCAGGAATTATTTGAGAGTAAATATACTAATGTGTATTCACTGCCCTTAAACTGGGGTTTAGAGGACCAAAATTTTCCAAATGTACTTAGAACTTTGGAACATATACTGAATCCTCTTCCACATCTCCCCAAGATCTATGGTATTTATTCATGGGCCATCAAATAACATGTCACCCTCCTCATCTCACTTCTCAGTTAATATGGACATAGGCATCTAAGTATAAGTTTTGCATCAATTTAAAGGAAGGTTAGAGCCAGAAAACAAGAGTGTCTAATTTTTTACTTACAATTGTAAGCAAACATGAAGATATTTTTCATTATGAAACAAGTGAGATAGAAAATAATTCACAGATAAAATAAGAAATTATAAAAATTATATGTAATTTGTATCTAATTATTTAAAAACCTGAAAACTATATAAAATAGTATTAAAATGCATAAATGCAATAAGGGCATGTGGAAGGAAGACTGATCTGGATTTATTGATAACAAAACTACTGTTGAACTGATATTTAACCTGGAATTGAAAAGTTAAGAACAAATTAAAAAAAAACCTGACACTCTTTGGGTGCTTACTGTCTTGTAGGGATTAGTCAGAATGCTTTAAATGCTTTGTCTTTATCCCAATGTCCACAGAGTGGGCTCCAATTTAGAGGCATTAGTATCACCTTAGAACTTGTTGGCAATGCAAATTCTTATGCTCAAATCCAGAATCACGAATTATTGAGATCAGGCCAGGAATTTCTGTTTTAGTGAGCAGGTGACTCTGATGCCCACTAAAACTTGAGAAACTGCCCTTAGCTAACCTTCACAACAAATCGATGTGAAAGGAATATTGTAAACCTTATACAAATCAGAAACCTAAGGTGTGGGGATTTAAGTAAACTGCTTAAGGCCAAATAACTATTAAATCACAAAGTATAGGTTCCAATTGTCTTCAAATATTGCCTTCCAAAGTCAGGAATGTTCTAGTCTGGCCCATTGAAAATCAAAAGAAAAGTCAGTGAAGCTATATTGCATAGAATGAGAATCAAAATGGTATAGCATACAACATGTTGAGCAAGGATTCTATTCATTATGACGAGACTAGTATAAGATACATTTGAGTGAAGATGAAGATCAAGGTAACTATCTATACAGAAATATCAAGTATTGATAAATGAGTTTATGTTAGATTTCAGAGACATGATGCTAATGCCCAAGCTCTTAAATGTTATACAAAGTTAATCAATATTGACATACAAGTATTAATGGGACAGAAAGACAATCCTATATATAAAAAGATTTTCCCAACAACATTTACATATATGTAACCTCTACATTTCCTTGTTGTCCTAAAATGCTTGGATAAAGGATATCAAGAATATGAAGCCTTGCTTACTGGTGTGGTGCCATATTCTAATCCAGCTTTTAGTTATAGTCCACCAATTTTTCTGGCAAGCACCACTAGCATAGAATTATATTAATAAGAATTATATTATCAAGAATGCCAAAATCACTTATTAAATGAGTCAATGAAAGAATGAATAAATGATTGACGAAGTCTACCTTATGCCCCCTTTGGTCTCCGCAGTGCCTGCCAGAAAGCCATTTCTTCTTTCCATTGCAGTATCCTTTTGCCCTTTACTGTAAGCCTTACGAGGATCTCTTTCAATAAATCATCAAACCTGTTTGTCTACTCATTACTTCTAGCACCCTTTTGGGGATAGTATTTAATCTTTTGTACTATTAGAATCATATTACATACTTGGCATTATACAGTTTGTTTAAAATTTATTTTATTTTGTGATATTTTATTATTTCCATTCTGTTGTTATAAGTCATACCTCTAACTTATCCAGCTCCACAGTCTGACCCATTTCCATTGCTATCCTCATGGGCTATACAGCAACTAAAAGACAGCTTCAACACACAACATCCTTAAATCTGAGATTCTATTTTTAAAACATTCATTCTGAACTTTTGATTTACACTTAATACTAGTATCTCTCGCTCCACTATTAAAATATACCACTTAGCCTCCAGTGTAAAGTGTATTTTATGACACAGCTCAGAAAAATAAATCTGATTCTTTTTCATTATTTTACTTTATGCCACGTTGAGTGAATGCAGTGTTCACAGTGCAAAAAGTGGTGTTCTCAGTTCAGCCTTGCCATCTAAATGCAGAAATTATGGTGTCATCATCTGCTCTCTCAACTCTCACTTTTGTTGCCATAAACTGGAACAAATGATTGAGAGATGTAAATGTGTGTGTGTGTGTGTGTGTGTATGTGTGTGTGTGTGAAATTGAGGGGCCTGGTGTCAGAGTTGATAATGAAACACATTTATTAAGGTCAGATGAATTTATAGAGTCAGAGGTTTTCAATTAAAGAGAGTTTGTTTCCATAGACAAAGTTGGTGATTTCCCACTACTCAAACTCCTCTTTGTCTAAAACAACTTCACAGATCTATACAAACAAACTAGTCTGGTGGGCGATGATAATCTTATTTTACTTTCTCCACCTGGTTCACCAAAGAAGCAGACATGATTTTGGAAGAGAATATGATTTCTGACCTCTTTCTTCTATTGTTCCTATAACATGATTGGTCTGCACAAAATATATCATAGGAGGATGGCGGGATGGGGTTAACTTTGCTACTTGAGCTCAGGTTGCATGTTATTAGGTGTATAATTAGGAAAGTATGTGAGTATGAGTTCATTGCTCTGTATATGTGAGAATACTTCAAATTCTGATTCTCATTTTTTATTTTCAGTGTCACTAACAGCTCTCCCTAAAAATGGGATGACTTACGTCTTCTACTTTCTTCATATTGATATTTTGCTTATTTCCTCAGATCTTCCTATTGTGTTTCGTATTCATCTTCTAAGACTCAGAGGGGTTACCTCCATCTGAAAGTTTTCTTTGACTCTTCTAATTTAACAGAAGCTCTCTCACGTCTTCACATACCAATCTGTGTACCTTGCTATTATTTCACTTCATAAGATACGTTATAATAATCTTTTCATGCATCTAGCTCTGCAGCATGTGACATTCCAAGGGTATATTTAGGCCCAGGTGTATTTAATTCATATTCTCCACTACTTACACCTGTGACACCTAAATCACCTGACATTTATTGACACTTAATTTCCAGGAATTGTACTGCTTGCATTATGAATATCATCTCATTTAATGTTACAAAGTAATGAGGTAGGTTTGTCTTACTATTTCCATTTCACAGTTGAAGAGGCTGAGTCACAGATGTGTAAAGTAATTTGTCAAAGAATACCCAATAGAGAAATTTGAGGTCCCTGAGCTTTGAATTCTGTGATGTCTATTGTTCCAATGTGTATTTAAGTTTGTCTATTACAGTGATAGCAAACAAAGAATTTGGAAACAGACAAAATGACCCACACTGTAAGAATTTAATTACCACAAAGGGAGACATGCTAATCATTAAAATGACATTTTAAAAGTATAGTTTTAACACAGTAAATGTACATAATGTATTAAATAAAAAAATAACATTAAAATTATGGAACGATGCACTTTCTTCTCTACAGTATATATAGGTAGTCACTAATGTTTGCTAATTGACATTTTAACTGTAAATAAATATATACTACATACGTGGATATTACAAAATTTAAAAAGATTTAAAAAACATGGTTGTGTATAACATTTTAAGTATTTCATACAATGTAGACTTCATGTAAAACTTTCCAGCAATGTTAACTTGTTAGTATATAAATCTTTGCTAAAAAGATAATTTTGAAATACTAATGTAGAAATGTATGAGAAATTCAAATACTTATCTAGAAATATGGCAGAATTCTCCAATCTTCCATTCTCAATAAACTTATATATTTGAAAATCTAAGTTTTGTATTATAAAACAAAGAAGCTCTAATTACAAGGCGCTCTAATTACAAGGCACTCAAATTATGAGCTTACAGTCAAGGATTGTTTTCTGAAATCAGTGCAACTGAGTATGTTGGAAAAATAGTATAAAACCTAAAAACCATGCTGAATTCACAAGAATTAAAGAAATAAGGGAAACAACCACAGACCATGCTTAAAAGCTATTTTTAAAAATAAGTCTATTTGTGGGTTTTTATTATTTGAAGTCCCAATACTTCAAAACAAGAAATAGGCAGTCGCATATATCTTGATGTAATTTATAGTATTATCATTTAAAAAGCTATTACCATTGTGTTTCACTGGTTAAGGGTTTTTTGCTTCTATGCTTAATTAATTTCTTTTGTTTCCAAATGTTAAAAATAATGTAATAGTTTCATTTCTTGGAAAAGTATAATTAAAAACAAAATCTCCCAACCTGGAAAACTTCCACAAACGTAGAAGAGAATGCAATAATTTTATTTTTGAATAAAGCCCTAAAATAGATTATGTTATCCATCACAGATAATCTGCTAAAAGATTGCAAAGACAGAAAAAAAAATTACTCTTTTATATAACCAAGCAGACACAACTTATTTTGTACATGTGTAAGGCAAACAACTAGTCTTCAAATAAGAGGACTTAACAGCACCATTTGTTACAACAGTTTACCCTAAATTTACTTGGTTATTGGAGTGACCATTTGTGTTAGCTAATTGACTTTATACAAAGGAAAAATAAACTACTCATCTGTTTAAGACAAGAGGTAGATGCAGTTTAGAGGGAGGCACCAGTTAGGTTCCTGCCCTCTCAGAGAAAATGGGAGATTGGGGCATTATTTTTATGATGATTACATTATAAAAAGATGGTTCCTAGGTTCTTGAGAAAGGCATTCATGAATGTTAAAGCTGGCAAGAACCTTAGTTGCTAAAAGACTTATATACATTTCAAAGAGACAGAGAAAGAATTAATCACAAATTTTCTAAACTATATGTTTTAAAATGGAAGGAGGATGTCTCTTCCCTATGTTTCAAGGAGAATTAAATCTATTAGTTTAAATTTGTATTTTCCTTATATATGAATCTTTTTAAAAATCATGAATACAAACATGGTAAAATTAGCAATATTACTAAGGCAATTAACCAAAGGAAGCCAGAAAAAATAGCTAATACTGAAGAACTAGCTGTGTCCTCAGTTGAAAAGATTGTTCTCATTTATTGAAAATGCTAGAAAAACACGGAACTCTTCAGTTAATTCTGCTCGTGCAAGTCACAAACCATTAACAAAAAAAGTCTTTGCAAGATTTTTGATGAGCATTTGATGATATTTTTCCAGGGATGATAAAGTGTATTTGTTTTGAAATTTTATTTCACAAATTATCTGTTGATAACATTTTGGTATTGACTGTAGTATAATTATCTAATTAAAACTATCAAAGTAAGTAAATTAACCATACCAAATGCCTAGAAAGCTGTTCATCTGAGAAGGCTAGAAGTGAAACAACATGTTGTTGATATGGTCAATAAAATTAATGTGCACACAGAAGAAAATATTCAATGAGCCTTACTTTAAGTAATTATTTGATACAGTGTTCAATTTCTGAAAGGTTTATATTTCATGGTTAATTTCACTTATTTTAAACCAGGTTTATTTTCATATTTATCTGTCCTTACTTGATAAGAATGTTTGCATTATAACCATGGTAAACAAATAAAGCCCATGACTTCCCCTTATAATCTTCAAATTAGCAAAGATAAGTATAACCGCTCCACACACACAATGTGCATTCTTTCAGACAATAACGGAGATGTACCCACACTATCATTAATTTGAAAAGCTGCTCGTGCAATGTTGTCATCAGGAAATTTGAATAATATGTGGGACTGAACCAAGTATTGCATTAATGAAGGCTTGACAGGCATGTGATAGTTAAGCTAGGCAAGGAGGCATTCAGTACAAAGAAGATTTCACAGTAGGTAATACAGATAATTTCTGGAAGTGAATAAAGCAAGTCAAAGGTAGTACATGAGAGATTTAGATACATGGAAACACAGGAAAAGGAGTTGTCTCATAAAACATAATAACAAAAATAAAGATTTGTAATTATAAAGATGGAGAAGGAAGAGAAGGCTCAAATTCTCAGGGACAGAAAACCAGTTTTGGAGACAAAGACAAACATTCAACTTGGAATATGTAATATGATTTTCAGTTGGATGCAAATGAATAGAAAAACCTGGAACCAAATTAAGAGTTCAGTGACTATGCTGGGTCATTAAACCATTAAGAAAGCTGCTTAGCTTAGCTTCTGTATTTCTTGTAGATGTTTGAAGTGGATACATGGCTATACCTTAGATAGCGTAGAAAGGTTCCAGTTTATATTTATGGTCAGGACAATATGCAAATAAAAACAGAAATCAATTTGTGAGAGGTTTTTTATATATATATATATATATATATATATATGTTCATAGAATTTCAAAAGTATAGCCAATAGAATATATGTAGTCACATTTTTTTAAGTATTGAAAGGTTCAAATTATGTGTTTCTTCATCTGAAATAAAAAAAATACATGCCATGTATCCATAAATTAGTTGCTAAATTAGTTCTATGTTGGATTATATACATGTTTTTTCCCAGTGAGAAGACAATAGGGCTCAGAATAGCTGGGTTTGATTCCTGGCTCTACCTCTTACTATGTAAATATGTGACCTAGGATAGATTAATTAATCAATCTCTCAGTGCCTTAGGTACCATTTGTCTAAAATTAAATGTTAACAATAAAGTTCATTTATAAGATTTTAAAAATATGTAAAGCTAGTAAGAAAGATTATATATATTTCCTTCCCATGTGCTTCACATTTATGTCATTATTGTATGTTAATATATATTATATATAATGTATGTCATTAGATGATATATAGTCATTAGATTTTATATATATGTTATATCATCTTTCTTACTAGCTTTACATATTTTATGTGTATGTATGTGTTTGATATGACGATTAAATTGACATAAATAATTTTGGCAAGGATATATGTGATTAAACAAACAAGTGACATGTGAGAAGAAAAGTGTGCTTTGCTTTCTTAATTCACAATTAAAAACATTAAAAATTTATTATCTTAGAAATTATTAAAACCTTACTAGTAAGTTATATATTCTATTAAAATGCACATATATTTCATTTAAAATCCTTGGAATATATTTAAAATGTGCATAATTTAATATGTATTTTCTAAGACATAGTCATTTATTAAACTTTTTTCTTCTTGAAGTATGGTTGTTTTCTCATATCTTCATATTTTGAAGGCCAGAGCAAAAGGGAAACACATGGATACCCTGTTAAATATTCAATAAAATAAACATTTTAAATTACGCAATAAAACATGAGTTAGGTGGGGTTACAATTAATCTTATGAAACTGTAAGCTATCTAGTCAGGTAGAAGCATTGAGTGTTACTTTAATTTCCTGATGATCTCACTTTTCTCAGGTGCATTTTTCTTCATAATAAAAATGTCAGCACAGAACCTCACCTTAACAGCACCACCACGCAAATCAGCTTGCAAAATAATTTTCCTCACCAAAGTTCCACATCTATTAGCAGTCCTCATCATTTTATTATTTCTAAATTGCAGCTTCTTAAAGATGTTCTTAATTGAGATCTTGACTATGTGCTAAACTTACCCATATAAATGATTCCGAAATTACTATAAACATGCTGTCAGTCAACTAGATCAATTAACAATGTTAAGTACAATTCTTTTATGAAATTAATTAAAAGATTCTCATATTTTTCCTGACACACTGATTTCAACTCATTGTAATATGTACTTCTATTCTGAAATAACGGGAATAAATTTTATTAACAAATAATGCAAAATTTTCTTTTCAACCTTACACTATTTTAAATAGCAATTTCAAATATAGTGATCTAACTTCATCGTATCTTTAGAGACAGTTACATTTTCAAAAGTGTATCAAAATATATATCATATGATCAATATAAATCTTCTCTTTGGATTATTTTATTACCTCATGTATCATGTATCACAATAATTTTCTCCTCTCCCCCATTTTTTTTTTTTTTTTTGCTAGTGACTGGTGTCTTTGAAGCATTCACAAGTGTTATGTCGATCAATCAAAATAAAAAGGTGAATCTGTTGTTACATGGAGCCCTGTACACATTAATGCTTAGACTAAATTCATTAATAAGATTTTTGTGGGCAAGAATATTAATGTATCACTATGTTACAATTTTTTTCTCCTTTGAGTGGCTGCAATGGTCTTCAATAGCAGCAAGAGATGGGGAAATCAATTAGTTTATTAAGTTGCCACTATCTACTAACTAAAGAAAGCCATCAAGTAGTTTCTAAGTTGGAAGCAGAGAGGCAACCAAGATTTATAAACACTTAGTCCATTTACCCTAATCATAACCACACCTTCTACAACAAACAAATATCAGGCAGACATTTTAGTGAAGATTCTTTCAGGAAAGCTGGTTATATGATTCTAATTGTGTCAGTTTGCTAACAAAGTGCCACAGACTGGAGGGTTTAGTCAGCAGAAGTTTATTTCCTCACGGTCTTGGAGGCTTTATAACTAGCTGAGATCAAGGTATAGGCAGGATTGGTTTCTTTTAAGGCATCTCTCGTTGGCTCATAGATGACCACTGTCCTCACATGGTTTTTTCTCTGCGTGTCTGCACTCCAACCTCCTCTTCCTATAGTGACACCAGTCATATCAGAGTAGGGACTACCTGTATGACCTAATTTTACCTGAATTTTCTCTCTAAGGTCTCTCTCTCCAAATGCATTCACATTCTGAGGTATGTGAGTTAGGACTTAAACATATGAATTTTTCAGGGACAAAATTCTGCCCGTAACACCACTTAAAACCCTTTTTCCTCTATATAATGATGGGCTTAGTTTATATTCAGACCTCTCCAAAATTCCATGGCAATCTGCTTAAAGACTGATTTAACTAATTATGTGACACTCTGCACCTGTTTCTGCTTCTCTTGTTTTTTTCTTTCTCAAGAAAAGGGCTCTCAAAACGGAGCCAATTTAAACAGTACTTGCACTAGACTTGAATGGACCTTACATTAACTTATTCTAATTGTGATTTTGTTATATTTCACATTTATAGTCACAAGAAATCATTTTTTGTAGCCTCTACCCCTTTTGCAGAATGTCTTCTCCTAAATCATAAACGATTTATAATAGTACAATATATACAGTGTTTTAAGGATAAGAAAATAGTTGCTCGTGTGCAAACCTTTTATATACATTTTATAAACTTATTTTTAGCATGTCTATTTTTTCTCTTCAAAAAATGTATTTCCTTTTTTTTTAATCAATAATTGCCAACACTGGATGTCACATGATATAGTATGTATAGTATGGAAGGTGTTTCTACTATATAATACAATTTATAACCATAAAGCCAGATTACTATGGCAGCCCTTAAACCTTAGCACCTGAACTACATTTTAGAAGGGATTCAAGGTTAACTTTGTCTTTCCAATTGAAAAGACACTAGAGAGGCAAAGATGGAAATACATTTAAGGGAAGTCCTAGAGAGACAGAGCCATGTATGGTGAAGAGTAGGTGGTTAAAGTAGCACAGCAGTTATTCATGACAGGTCCAATATCAGGTTTAGGGCAGGAAATACATCGCAAATACTATGAGAATCCCAGTTTGTAAAGAGCCTCATCTGTTAATTTAAGGAGTTAATGCTTTGCTCATCCTGAAAACAAACAAAATAATGCTTTATGAACAAGTCAGAACATTACATCCACACACACACTGTCTTACACATACACATACACAAACACACACAGACACACATGCAATCCATTTGCCAATGTTAAATTTTCTCATTCTTGAGAGTCTTTTCTTCAGAAAAGTCCACAGAGTATAGTACAAAATAAGCAAAGGTTTCTCACAGACTAGCATCATAGAATAAGGAGGTTGCTTTACCAGGAAGTGCCAGAAAATAAATCTGACCAACATTTTAAGACAAGCCTTGGGGTTTGCAAATTCTTGACAAAGCCCCCATCACTGCTGCCCATAAACCACTGCAAGTGTATCTTCTCCCCATCACAGAGTAGTTCTGATTTTGTTTGAAGGCATGAAGTTTCTTTCCTGAAGACATCCTTTATCTCGTCACTCTCTTCAGTACTGACTGGTTGCTCACTTGCACAGCTCATATCACCGGGACAGAGTGTGTGGTATGGTAGGTGTCCTCTGTTATTGATTCCTCACTGCTGTTTCCAGATCATTCCAGACCATTCTTTCTCACTCCAATTTCCTTCCCAAATGCTTTACATTTATGTCATTAGATGATACCACGCACTACCTCTGTTTGAGAAGTCCTCTGGTATAGTGTTCTAAATAAGAGGTCAATTTGTTCATTACAGTGTTCTCTCTGTATGTATTAGACATTTTAGTTAATAAGGTTGTTCAAATCTTCTATATCTTTATTAAGTTATTGCTCCTTGTCTTATCATCGAGAAAGGAGTATTATCATGTTCCATGATGATAGTAGATCTTCCTTTTATTTTTGTACATTTGATATATATGCACACTTCTCATATGTTTTTAGTATGTATATACACTCAGAATAGATATATATGTATATATATATACACACTCAGAATATATGTGTGTGTGTGTATATATATGTGTATATATATATACACACACACACAATTTTTTATATATATATATTATTGAATGCATGTAACCTTAGACATGTTGCAGCTTTTCTTGGTGAATGAAAGCATATATCCACACAAGGTGAATATATAAATGTTCATAACAGTTTGGCAATACTAAAACTAAATATAACACAAATTTCCATCAGTAGGTAAATAGATAATCACATTTTAGTACTGAAATACAATGAACTACTACTTAGCAATTAAAAGTAATGAAGTATTTATAGATACAACTTTAATGAAACAGAATAATTATACTAAGTGAATGAAATCAGACAAGAAAAAGTATGTAGTACGTGATTCTCTTTATATAAAATTCTAGAGAAGCTGTAGTGATGGGACATACAGAATTTTTTGTTTAGGGTTGGCACAGTGGGAAGAAAAAAGTTACAGATGTATAAAATGGAATTTCTAGGGGTGAATAGTATGTTCATTATCTTGATTGTGATGATAGCTTCAGGTATGTGTATACACGTGCCAAAACTCAAACTGATCTCCTTAAATTTGTATAGTTTATTGAAATCTGGTATAACTCAATAAAACTATTATAATAATTCATTATGATTATGTTCTTTTAATCTGATAGGAGTGTCTAGTTTTTATAGAATACATTCTAAGCTCATTATTATATCCCTAAGACCTTTAAGCCTCTCTTCTTTCTCATTTACTACACAGATACTAAGCTCCAGTCACACTGAACATTCCCATTCCCCAAACAATATTTTTTCTAATGCAAAGAAAAATACATTTGAGGCAATGGAGAAAATATCTCTGCTGCAGCATTGAGCTTATATATTTGTAGGTCGAGTAGAGATTTTTCATTTTTGTCTTATTTTTTCCTCCGCCCAACCCTTTTTAGATAAAGCAAAAGAAAGGAGTGTGAGAAAACTCTCCACAGAGAGAGTTAAGCATATTTTTCAAGCATGATAGCCTTAAAGAACATGATGATGTATTTAGAATACTATAAATAGTACTGGGTAATCAAAGAACCTAATTTTTTTTTGGTGTCTTCATCAGTGAGAAACATCAACCTAAATAGGCATTACTCAAGTCTTACACATAATTCATGTTCCTATTATACCTCTGACTTGGCATTTCACAAATTTTGATTTGAAAAGACAGATCCAATTTCCCAAGAATTTATAAACTGTAAAAGCGCAGGTAAATTATTGAAGACTTACAGAAAATACAGGAAAATAGGAAAATTTCTAAAATAATGTTTTGTTAAACATTAGGACTTACATTAAAATGCAGAAGTTACATTCGATTATTGCTAAAATTTAAAAGAACATTTTAGTATGCTTTGTGGCTAAGATTAAAAGTTGTTTACAAATAGTTTGTCTTTAGAAATTATTTTTTATTTCAACAAATTGGAAATTCAACTCCATTTTTGCCAAATAGACATATCTTTAGAAGGAAATACAAAACCATACCTCTCACCCTTTAAAGATTCTTTAATACATTTCACCAAGAAGAATTATTACCATAGTGTCATCATAAATTTGATTAATTGCACTATGTAAACTCAGAATTCTCCTCCAAGTCCAATTGCTTATGACATTATTTTTTTCACTTCCCTATTATATAAATAGGCCACTAATGCTAGGTAATGAAACAGTTCATTCTCACATACAGAAAAATTAACAAATTCTGTCATAAGAATACATTCTCATTTTATGTTTGAATATGTGAAAAATGAACGATGAAGCAGCTCATTTCACAGTTTATTAAGGAAAACAAATATAGAAAACGTTAATTTAAGTAGTTCAATAGCTCAAGCCTTACACACAAAAAAGTGTATGACAGCATATCCAGTGCCTAACCATAGGCAGCCACAGGAGGAATCAAGTCAGAGCCCTTAATATAATTGGATTGACATTGGCTGAAAGTCTGAGGATGCATGAAATATGTTGAATCAATTGTGATGATTTAGTGAGAGTCTGAGAATTAGTTTGTTATCTATTTTTGTTCACTAGAATTAAATTCTGTAAAAGCAGGATAGATTTTTGTTTACTCCTATAGTCCAGTGACCAGAAAAGTGACTGACACAGACTAAGAACTCAGGAAATATTTGCTGATGGAATGGATAGATATATCAGTGAAGTTATGAGATCACTGTGCAAAGATAAAACAAGTAGATGGAATATATTTGTAAAAGGCTCAGCTTATGTTTATAAAGCGTATCTATCCATATAGATATGGAAAAGATAATAAGCAATACAAGACTCAGAAAACTTGCAGAAGTTTGGATGAGCAGACACAGAAAGGCAACATAGATGCTGAAACACTAAGACAATGACAAGTATGCCACTACTATCCCTGGAGTGCAAAAAGAAAATCAAGACATTAATTATGGTGCTGGGCACATAGTAACAATTCATGTAAGTCTGTGTACACTTTTACACTGTGAATTATTGAGATATTTCTATACTTTTTCCATTCTCATACTATGTGAGAGTACAAATAATCTATTAAAATTAGTGGGTAAATTAGTTAAGGTCAGTTAGGAAATATCAATTTTATTTCTATATATAAGCCACAGACCAGAAATAAAACTTAAAAAGAGGGCAATTTAAAATAGCATTAAAACATATAATAAAATATGTGCAAGAACTTTTCCAAATAAACCATAGAATATAATCTTCATAAATTAAATAACTTAATAAATAGAGGGTTATACCATATCCCGGTTTCAATGAATTTAATATTTGATATTGTATTAATAAGTTCTCCAAAATTAATTCATAGATGTAAAACTATTTCCTTCATAATATCAGGAAATTTTTATTGTGAGTAAATATGATAATTACAAAGTTTTTGTGGAAATGCAATGGGCTAAGAAAAGCCAATAAAGTCTTGAATGAAGAAAAAGCTGAATTTCCTCTGCCATACATAATGGCTTATTTTAAGATTATAATAATTGAGACAGTGTAGTTTTCATAGAATACAATATAGCTTGGCTCTGTGTCCCCACCCAAATCACATCTTGAATTGTAATTCCCATATGTTGAGGGAGGGACCTGGTAGAAGTTGATTGGATCATAGGGACAATTTCTCCCATGCTATTCTTATGATAGTGAAGCTCTCATGAGATCTGGTTATTTGATAAGTGTCTGGTATTTCTCCTGCTGGGTCTCTCTCTCCTGCCGCCTAGAGAAGAAGGTGTCAGGCCTAGGAGGGAAAAATGGTTTTATGGGCCAGGCCTAGGGCCCAGCTGCTCTATGAAGCCTCAAAACTTGATGCTTTGTGTCACAGCTCTCCAGCTCCAGCCATGGGTAATAGGGGCCAACATATAGCTCAGGCCATTGCTTCAAAGGGTGCAAACTCCCAGCCCTGGTGGTTTCCACGTGGTGTTGGGCCTGCAGGTGTGCAGAAAATAAGATTAGAGCTTTGGGAGCCTCTGCCTAGATTTCAGAAGATGTATGGAAATGCCTAGAATCCAGGTAGATATCTACTACAGGGGCAAAGTCTTCATGGAGAACCTCTGCTTGGGGAGTCCAGAAGGGAAATGTGGGGCTGGAGTCTCCACTCACAGTCTCTCCTGGAGAATGGCCTAGTGGAACTGTGAGAAGAAGGCCACTGTCCTTTACATCCTAGAATGGTGGATGCAGCTACAACTTGCACCATGCACCTGGAAAAGCTGTAGGCACTCAATGCCCGCCTGTGAAAGCAGCCACTGGTGGCTGTAACCTGCATAACCACCGGGGAGGAGCTGCTCAAGGCCTTGAGAGCTAATATGGTTTGGCTGTGTCCCCAGCCAAATTTCATCTTGAATTGTAGCTCCCACAATTCCCACTTGTCATGGGAGGGACCTAGTGGGAGGTAATTGAATCATGGAGTTTGGTCTCTTCCATGCTGTTCTCGTGATAATAAATACACCTCGCGAAATCTGATGGTTTTATAAAGGCGAGTTTTCTTGAACAAGCTCTCTTGTCTGCCACCAGGTAAGACATTTCTTTCTCTTCTGACATGATTGTGAGGCTTCCCCCGCCATGTAGAACTGTTAATCAATTAAACCTCCATCCTTTATAAATTACTCAGTCTTGGGTATGTCTTTATTAGCAGTATGAGAACAGACTAACATAGGAGCTCATCCCTCACATCAGCATGCCCTGGATGTGAGTCACGAAGTCAACAAAGATTATTTTGGAGCTTTAAGATTTAATGACCACCCTGTTAACTGTCAGACTTGCATGGGACCTGTAGCCCCTTTGTTTTTTCTGATTTCTCCCATTTGGAATGGGAGCATTTATGCAATGCCTATATCCACACCATATCTTGGAAGTAACTAACTTGTTTTTGATCTTACAGGCTCGTAAGTGGAAGGGAATTGCCATGTCTCAGATGAGACTTTGGACTTGGACTTTTGAGTTAACATTGGAATGAGTTAAGATTTAGGGAGAATGTTGGAATGGCATGATTAGTTTTGTAATGTGAAAAGGACATGAGATTTGGGAGGAGCCAGGGGTTGAGTAACATGGTTTGACTCTGTGTCCCCATCCAAATCTCATCTCAAATTATAATCCCCACATGTTGAGGGAGGAATGTGATATGAGGTGATTGGACCATGGAGGCAGTTTTCCCATGCTGCTCTGGTGATAGTGAGAGTCCTCATGAGATCTGGTTGTTTGATAAGTGCCTGACATTTTCCCTTCTGGTTTTCTCTCTCTCCTGCCACCTTGTGAAGAAGATGTATGCTTCCCATTCACCTTCTGCCATGATGTCCTTAGACCTCCTCAGTCATGTGGAACTGAGAGTAAATTAAACCTCTGGTGTTTATAAATTACCCAGTCTCAGGTAGTATCTTTATAGTATTGTGAGACCTGACTAATAAAGAATAACAGAAAATTAGACAATTGAAGTAGACGTACAAATTTGTGATAGACATAATGCTTTAGGTTTTTTTTTAAAAAAATGATACCTAGTGGGGTACAAATTTTTGAGGCACATATAATTTTAGATACATTATTTTAACATGTAATGATCAAATTAGGATAATTTGGATATTCCTTACCTTAAATATTGACCATTTCTTTCTGCTAGGAACATTAGAATTCTTCACTTCCAGTTATTTTGAAATATGGAATTGATTATTATTAACTATAGCAACCCTACTGAAATATCAAACACTAGATTTTATTCTATCAAATGTATTTTTGTCCCATAAATAAATCTTTTTCAATCCTCTTCCCCCATCTTCCTGACCTCTGATAATTACCAGTCTACACCCCATCTACTCTCTATCTTCATGAGACCCAGTTATTATCTCCCACATTTTAGTGAGAACATGGAATAATTGTTTTTCTGTGCCAGTAATTACCTCCAGTTCCATTCATGTTGCGGCAAACAACAGGATGTCATTCCGTTTTATGGCTGAATAATAGTACATTGTGTGTGTGTATATATATATATATATATATATATATATATATATATATATATAACATTCTATTTATCCAGTCATCTATTGATAGACATTTAGGTTGATTCCATATTTTGAATATTGTGAATAGTGCTGCAGTATACTTGGGAGTGCAGCTATGTCTGCAATATATTGATTTACCTTCATTTAAATATACACCTAGTAGTGGAATTGCTGGATCATATGGTACTTCTATTTTTAGTTTTTTGAGAAACCTCTGTAATGTTTTCAATAATGACTTCACTAATTTACATCAGCAGTGTATGAGGGTTCCCCTTTCTATGCATCCTTACCAGCATCTCATTTCTGTCTTTTAGTAAAAGCCACTTTAACTGGGATGATATATCTCAATGTGACTTTTTAGTAAAAGCCACTTTAACTGGGATGATATATCTCAATGTGATTTTGATTCATATTTACCCAACCAGTGATGTCCAAAATTCTTTTTAATATACCTGTTGGCCAATGTTATGGATTCTTTAAGAAATGTCTGCTAAGATATTTTGCCCATTAATAATGTACATATTTGTTTCTTTTTGCAATCGAGTTGTTTGATTTCCTTACAAATCTGGTTACTAATCCTTTGTCAGATGGATAGTTTGCAAGTATTCTCTCCCAGATTGTGACTGTATCTTCACTTTTTAATTTTATTTCTTGCTATGCAGAAGCATACTTGCTGGATGCAATTTTGTTAGTCTATTTATGCTTTTGTTGTTTGTGCTACTGAGGTTTTACTCAAAACAACTTTTCCCAGACCAATGTCCTAAAATGTTTCCTTAATTTTTTCCAGGAATTTCATAGTTTTACATATTAAAGTATTTAATACATTTTGATTTGATATTTGCATGTGGTAAGAGAAAGGAGTCTGGTTTTATTATTTGCATACTGTTATCTAGTTTTTCTAGCACCACTTTGTGAAGAGACTGTCCTTTCCCTAATGTATATTCTTGGCATTTTTGCCAAAAATCAGTTGACCACAGATGCTTGTATTTAATTCTGTTTCTTCACCTTGTTCCATTTGTCTATGTGACAGTTTATATGAAGTTCAATGTTGTTTTGGTTATTATACTTCTGTAGTGTGCTTTGAAGTAAGGTAATGTGATGCTTCTAGTTTCATTCTTCTTGCTCAGGAGTGCTTTGAATATTTGAATTTTTTTTTTGTGGTTTCATATAAATTTTAATGTGTTTTTTCCTATTCTGTGAGGAATGTAGTTCGTGTTTTGACAGGGATTGCACTGAATCTGTAGATCACTTTGGGTAGTATGGACATTTTATTAATGTTAATAATTCTAATCCATGAACATGTAATATCTTTCCATATTTGTGTGTGTGTGTGTGTGTGTGTGCTCTTCAATTTCAATCATCAGTGTTTTACAGTTTTTCTTGTAGAGTTTTTTTTTTTCACTTCTTTGGTTAAATATATTCCTACATAGCTTATATTTTTGTAGTTACTGTAAATGGGATTGCTTTCTTAATTTCTTTTACAGATTATTCATTGTTGTTATATATAAATCTTATTGATTTTTGTATGTTGATTTTGTATACTGCAAATTTACTTAATTTGCTTATCAGTTCTAGCAGTTTTTTGGTGGTCTTTAGATTTTTCTAGATATAAGATTATGTCATCTACGGAAAGAATAATTTGACATTTTCCTTTTCAATTTGGATGTCCTTTCTTTTTTTTTTTTTTTTTTTTTCCTCTCTCATTGCTCTGTCAAGGACATCAAGTATATGTTGACTAAAATTCCAAAAGTAGGCATTCTTGTTTTGTAACAATTTTAAAAGGAAAGGCTTTTAACTTTTTTCTTGTTAAGCGTGATGTTAACTATGGGTTTATCATATATGGTCTTTATTATATTGAGGTATGTTTATCTATACCCAGTTGTTGACAGTTTTTATCATAATGGTATGTTGAATTTTATCTAATGCTTTTTCAGCATTAACTAAAATGATCAAAAGGTATTTGTTCTTGGTTCTGTTAGTGTGATATATCACATTTATTAATTTGCCTTTGTAAAATCATCTTCGCATCCCTGGGATAAATCCTACTTGGTCATGTTAAATAATCTTAATATGTTGTTAAATTTTGTTTGCCCGTATTTTGTTGAGGATTTTTACATCTATCTTCATGAGAGATATAGGCCAGTAGTTTTCTTTTTTGTTGTGTCCTTGTCTGTTTTTGGTATCAGGGTAGCAGTAGAAGAAAAAAATAATAAAAGTAAGAAGAAAGATAAATGAAATTGAGGCTAAAGATAATATAAAATATAAAAACAAAATGTTGTTTTTTGAAAGATAAATAAAATTGGTAAACTATTAGCTATACTAAGAAAAAAAGAGATGACACAATGCATACAATCAGAAATTTAAAATGAGACATAACAATTGATATCACAGAAGCACAAATAATCATTAGAGACTACCATGAACTATACAACAAAAAATTTTAAAACCTAGGAGAAATGGATAAATTCCTGGACACATACAACCTACAAAGATTAAAACATGAAGAAATAGAAAACCCAACAGACAAATAACTAAAAGGGAGATTGAAGCCATAATAAAAAGTCTCCCATCAAAGGAAACCCAGGACCTAATGGCTTCACTCTGCATGCTATCAAACATTCAAGCATAACTAACACCAATTCTACTCATTGTATTCGAAAAAATTGAAGAGAATGCTTTGAAACGCCTTAGGTCTTTTTCCCCCAGAAACAGACACTGAGAGAAGAATTTAAGTGTCAGTAATTAATTTGGAAAGTGCAAATAACCAACCAGAACAGTGGAGGTTTGAGGAAGTACTGAGGGAAGTGATGGTGTAGAATGTCTTTTAGAACTAAATTCTGCTGCAGGTCCAAACAGTTGTTCCTTTCAGAAAATGGGAAGCGAAGATGCTCTTTGGAATGCAGTATTCATCCTACTCTTAATTTTATGAAGTAAAACATCTCACCTAGAATCAATGTGGGTGGAGGAGGAGGTTTAAAATGGAAATCAGAAAGCCACATGTTTTTCACTGTATTTGTAATATATTACAGAGTGTCTGGATCACCATAGATACTCTGTAGATAATGATTTAATCAAATGAGATAATTGCAGGCCCATTTCTATCTCTGTTATATATACCCTTGAGGAAATCATTTTTTTTTTCAAACTTTAACTGAACCATCTTAAAATTAGAAACAGTCATAGTGGCCATTGTCTTAGTAGGTATTAATTTATCAGTGAGATGAAGTAAACCAAAACCTATACTGGACACTAAAATTTGGAGGATTTTCTTTTTCTGTCATATGTAATAAATCTGTATGTAGTCAATGTATTACCAGTCTGGTGTTCAATGCGGTCTGGGTTCCTTCCAATTTTCTGTTCCACCATTCTATTTTTAGAATCTCAACAGGAAACATATAGACCACTTAAATTAGGATAATTTGAAAATAGTTTATTTATAAAATGATTATTCCAAAGGGTATTTGGAATATACTAAAAACCCAAGGCCTATAGGGGCAGTCATTACTAACCTTGGGCCAGAAGGGAGAGTGCTGGGGAAGCAGTTACCTAAATCCAAGAGAAGAGAGCCTTGTGGTAAAGGCCACCATGTGAAGGGCTGTGACCTTCATTCAGTTCAGGACACTGTCAGCACAAAGTGACACGGCTGAGGGGAAGCCAGTGGGAAATAACCTGAGCCTACTATCATTTTTTTCTCCAATTTACTGCCTAGATTTCTCTTTGTTTAAACTCAGATGGAAACCAGAAGTCCCGGTTAGGAGCACATAAGTGAACCTGTTAATATTGCGCATACAGATCAGCCTCCTAGGGCACTAAACAAAATAGAGATGGATGGAGAGGCAATCTGCAAGGGCAAACGGAAGATACCAGCACAGCCATCCTCAACATAGTGCTCTGCCACTAAGACAGCAGCTTAATTTGCAGTTTTAATATCTACATTACATCTAGCAGGAAATAGTTCAGGAAGGAAGGAAGGAATGCCTCCCTTCTTTAGGGATACAGCCCAAAAATTGTCCTCATCACTTCTACTTTTGTTACGTTGGTCAGAACTTAGTTACATGACAAACTAATTGCAAGGGAGATTGGGATATTTTGTTTTTATTTCTGTCAGCAAACAGACTCAAGTGGAAAAAAAAAGTTATTATGAATGCAAAATGGGAGAATATCTGGGTATTTATTCCCTGCTTCTTCCCCTCTTGAAGCCACTTTTCTGGAGGTGACTCAATTTCTCAATGATCACATTTTCTGTCAAGAGGAATCGGTCTCCAGGGCTCCATTTCTCATCAGTCTAAGAATGAACGTTCTACCCTCTAATTCCCTTGAGACCTGCAGTGACCAGAATGGCTTCATGTTGTTGCTGATAATCTGGGTGACTTGTTTCCTCAACATTCCCACACTTGTAGAGTAATCCATGTATTAAAATGATTTGAAACTTATGAGCTGAATATCTTATTTTTTCTTATGACAAAAAAGAATTTTTAAAATCCATCTCTTTAGTTTGTTTTATTTTTTGGAATATATAATCACATGGTATGTGACTATCACTTGTGAAATCTAAAATACTATACAGATATTAAAGTTAAAATATTATAAAGCTACTTTTCAAATTATCCCAAATATTACTATTCTAATGATTTTTGAACTGGCACTTTCACTTTCTATAAAAGAGGTAACGTAGCTTAAAATAGCATTTTTTAAAATAACAAAATAAATTTATTTTCTTTTTAAAAGGGAAAATGTGTCTTGAATATAAATTTTTATGACTTTAAAAATAACTTTCTTACTCCATCTTTTCTTAACATTTTAAAAATAATTTCTTATTACAGATATGCTTATTTTCAAGATGCCACAGTGATTTATTTAGGTATACCTTTAATTTGGGCAAATAGTAAATAATGTGTTTTTTAAGTATAAAAATATGCTATTTTACATTAAAAAATTGGAAATAGATGATCAAGAGGCATCAAAACATATTAGAGATGAAAGTATATCCTTAAAATGTCCCTGTGGCTTTCAAAGTTATCGAATTAATTTAAAGAGTTTTACTTATAAGGCAAATCTAATGAATATGTACAATTAATTATATCTGATTTTTGGAATGTTTTCATACACAACTTAGAATAAAGTAAATGTGTAATTAAAACCTAGCTTTAGTAAAATGCATATTGAGAGAAAGCATCACAGAAAAAAATAACGAATCTAATGATAGAATAAATACTTATAAAAAATAAAAATTCATATATATCCACAAATGTAAACACATACATATATGCATGTACATTTATATGTATGTATAATTTAAATTTCATTTTTGTTCAAAGATCCTCAAAATGTATATATGCAGAATCAGATAATAGACCTCCATGCAAAACAAACTTTTCTGTTGTTGTTAAGAAAACAGAATAAATTTAAATTTTTAATACTCAACATTACTCAAATATTGTTGTTTGAGTGTTCTCTGAAGTAATAAATCTGTGTTCTATTCAACTGAACATTGAAGTTCCTAAGCTAAATTGCAAAGACAGTGCAGTTTCTTCCACTCCTCCTCTTTAGGTCTTGGTTTTTGTGCTGGTGAACTGGACCACTTCTTCCTTACCCTAAATGGTGTTTAGTACACTTTTGTACTTGTCATGCCATCCTTTCAATGCTCTAATATGCCTGAAAGTAATTCTATTGAGATAATCACTATTTGAGCTAATTCTTTGTAACCACAAAGCCTTCAAATTACATTGTGTTACAGAGATTTCAGGGAAGAATTACACTTCTCAAATCCTTCTTGTATAGCCTCCTTCAAGGTCAATCTGAGTGACAGATGCCATTGTGTGCATAAAACCTCTCCATTCCCCTACTGTCTCATTTTCCTTAAAGTAAGCATGCTTCTTTCCCTACATCCTTGTCTCTCAGGCAGTTAAACCTCTGAGAGTCTTACCTCATGCAACATCTACTATTGCCCAGTTAATAAAGTAGCTGAAGCCACACTTCTTTATCCATTCCATACAAATTGTACAATTTTCCTTAATTTGCCTAATCAACTTTAAAAAATATATAGTTGTTTAAATTCAGTAAAATATTTCATTTTTATTCAGTTATAAGCTACAAATTTAAATAATACCGCTAAAAAGGCATTTTCTGATATCACTATGGGAGATGGTCTATGAAAGATTTTATATCTTTTCAACAAAAGGAATTATAAAACAAGTTGAACTCATTTAGTAATTCTGAGTTTCATTGCTTGTGAAAGCAAAAGGAAGTTAGGACAAGAGTTTATTTGTAAATTATAAATAAATTTAGCTGTTAGAGTAAGAAAAGTTATTGTTTTTAAATAAACAAAGACATTTTATATGAAAGCCTGGGAGAGATAATACATATTGCACTCTACAATGTCATTTTAATATTAATTTCTTTGATTCTCTGATGTCATACTTGAGCAAGCAAGAATTGTTACATGATGGATGCTTTAATTTTATTATTTAACAGGATGTATTAGCTAAATTACAAATTAACAAAGTTGATAAAATGATTGATAACACTTAAGAAGACACCATTATCATTTACTAAATTACTATAATTTGCAATCAATAGAACTATACATAAAGGATTTCAACATTTTGATGAGTGTGATAAAACCATGGACATAAAAGACTAATTTGTCTAGTAGGTATGCGTCTTTGTGTGAACATGTGTGAATTTATATTCTGAAAATTGCACTTAGACTGAAGGAGTGTGGGGGACAGTAACCACAAAAGCAATGTAACTATAGAATAGTTGCTGTTTATAGATTTTCATCAGAAAAAAACAATCTTGTCTTTGAATAAAAAGGTATGATTTTTTGATATTGCCAGTTCCTACTATAGAGATTGACCATAATAGTAACCTTTAATGTAATTCCATAAATATGTATTGAACTTTAATCAAATTAAGCTGTATTAGGCACAAAATTTAAGGCTGAGTTTCCAAACTTTGGCACTATTGACATTTTGGGCTAGATTATCCTTTCTTGTGGAGCTGCCTTGTCCTTGTAGGATGTTTAGTGGTATCCCTGGCCTCTACCTACCAAATGGCAGTAGCTTTCCCCACTCAATGTGACAACCAAAAATGCCTCCAGATATGGCCAAAGGACTACTGGAAATAAATCGACTCCATTTGAGGACCACTGATTTGAGGTAATGAGTCACTCATTTAATTCACATGCACAAAAATTTACAATTAGAAATTAGGCTTATGCAAGAAAATAGAAAACCTGCTTCAGGAAGTCAAATCTGAAAAACAAAAATGAGTCTTCTTTTCAACCACAACCTCCTAGAAACCAACACTGACACACGTGCACAACACATACACACATTCTCCCTAAGAATCAATATCACAGTAACTATATGTTGCTTTTTATACATAATATAAAAGGATAGCATCTTGGGGATGAGAAAATTGAAATTCAGCATTCTAGTGTTACACTTATTAATTTACTTATAATATATGTCTGAATGTGTCATATACAATATAAAATCTTATTTTTTCAAATGTTTATTGTTTTTGTTTTTTGAATTTAATTTAATATTTTTATTGCAGTAAGAGCACAACATGAGATGGATGTTCTTAACAAATTTCTAAGAGCAAAGTGCAGTATTATTAACTATAAATGTAATGGGGTACAGCACATCTCTAGAACTTATTTATCTCGCATAATTAAAACTTGAATTTGTTGCACAGTCCCTTTCCATTTCCCTTTATCATCCAGTCCTGGAAACCACCATTATATTCTATGTTTTTCTGAGTTTGACTATTTTATATACCTTATCTAAGAGGAATTGTGCAGTAGTCACCCTGTGACAACCATTATTCCACTTGTACAATGTTTTTCAGGTTCATCCATGTTATCAAATATGGCAGGATTTCTCCCTTGATTAAGCTGAATGCAGCTTCATTTGCATATACTCAGATTTTTCTATATCCTTTCATTTCTATATGGAGATTTAGATTGTGTCTATATCTTGGGTATTGTAAATGATGTTTCAGAAACATGCATGTGCAAGTATCTTTTTGAGATCTTCATCCAAACTGTCCAAAGCAATCTATATATTGAATGCAACCTATATCTAAATCACAATAGAATTTTTAAGGACAATAGAAAAAAAAATTAAAATCAGATGGAACCACTAAAGAATCCAAATAATCAATGCAATCAAGAAAGAAAACAAAAGCTGAATACATCATACTTCCTAATTTCAAATGTATTACAGAGCTACAGTAATTAAAATAGAATGGTACTGGCATAAATGTAGAAATATATGCCAATAGAAAGAAACAGAGGTCCAAGAAATAAACTCTCACATATAAAGTCAATTTATCTTCAACAAGGATTCCATGTATACATGGTAGGGAAAGGAGAGTTTCTTCTACAAGTGGTGTTGAAAAAATTTGAACATCAATGAGCAAAATAATGATATTAGACCCTTATCTCACAAAAGCATCAACTCAAAATGCATTCAACTTAAAGCTCCCTTTTTAACTACCTTTTTGAGCTTTTAACCATTTACGAAGCATTATGCAAACATCTTCACATAAAGAAACACATATGTAGATATGAATTCAGTGTATGTTTAAATAATCTGTACACACTATGCACCTTCCTTCATAAGTATTTGCATTGAATTTTGTATATATTTTAAGATTCAATTTACTTTTGAATAAAAATTTATAAAAGAATTATAAAAGTCACACTCTTTCTACACTATAGCTTTCATTTACAAACCTTGTAATGTCATACTACTCAAGTTAAAAAGAATGAATTATTTTCTTTAACAATTAGTTTCTTAGTCACCTCATAAAACTTACTGTGGAGATAAACATATATATTTATGAGAATTTTGTTTTCCCTGCATGAGAAAAGGAAATAAATACATTTACCCATAATTTATCTATTAATAATTCACCGCTTGGAAAATATTACTTGAGTTCCTACCATGGAAATCTCTCTTCTAGGTGTTTCAAAGAGGGTAGAATGAATTAGATAAGAGCTTTGCTGACAAAATATTTACATCATAATAAAATGGAAGGCAAATACGCAGAATATGTTGCTACATGTAATACTCTCACTTATATATAAACAGATATTTAATAAGATCACCAGAGTTAATCAGAAGAATAGGAATTCTGTTAACAGAAGAAAAAGTGTTCCTTGAATTATTCAGGGTCTTGGAAAAAAGAGATGGCACATAGTAATTTATTAGAAAATAACTTGATAGGGTCTGTATTTATCAAAGGTGTAGGAATACTGGAGAAAGGATGTTGTCCATGGGGCTCGCTTGTATCATCGGACCCTCATATGACTTAAGGGGTAAGAGAATAGATCACCACCAAGCCAGAAAGTGAAGGAAGCCAAGTGGTAGAAACTCTGGCTTTGGGTGGTGTAACAAAGTGCCATCGAGAACACTGTGGAGAAGGATTCGAGAGAATGATAGCTCAATATCAGTCTTCCATCATCTGATACCTTGCTAGTGTTTATCACTGGTCTAACCCAGTGAGAAAATAATGGGCAAACTGCCTACTGAGGTACATTGACTATTCCAATCTCTTGACAGGATGAAGTATGGGAAATGGATTTAATATGGCAAGAAAAAAGATCCGCACACTCCCATATGTACAATTTGTCATATTACATTTGGCCTAATTGTTTTTCTCACAGCAGGAAAAAAATTACCCCATTACAATAAAGGCAGTGTATTCCAGAAGAAATGCTGAAATATTAACTAAAAAATAAATCAATAGATGTTTTCTGTAGAAGATATTTCAGTAACTCTATAAATCAAGATGGAATGAGGTGAGAGGGCTGCTTTGAAAGATCAAGTTAATCTTCTGAGTCAAACAGTAGATATGTAGTGGAAAATTTAAATATATATGGGATTTTAGGCTAACGCCATGTTCCTAATAAAATAATAACTGTAACCTTGACAATGAGTAAGTACATATTGCCTTCCATAATGTAACAATGTCTCTCTTTCAGAATAGAATATTATATTCTAGGTCATTACAGCAGGATGTCAGTGTCATATTTCTAAAAGAGGAAAATATTTGTTTAGAATCAGTTCTCAGTGGGCATAAAGCCCAGTAGGCAGAATCCACATTACAAACTGAATATCAAATTGAGTGGGAATAAAGGGCAATGAAATTTGGAGATTATATGTATTGTTATTTGTTTGTTTCAGTAATTTTCTGGAATTAAGTAATTAAGATGGGGAAGAGGACCATTTCTCTTTCATTTCTCTCCTTAATACAGTTTCAGTGTGATGCTGATTCTTATTACATCTCTCTCCTTATAACAGCTCCAGTGTCACACTGACTCTTAGGAAAAATGTATGTGTTGTGTATATGTGTCAGGGTTGGTTTCTGGGAGTTTGTGGTTGGAAAAAAGATTCTTCTTTTTTTTTGTTTTTTTTTTTTTCCAGATTTGATTTCCTGAAGCAGGTTTTCTATTTTCTTGCAAAAGCCTAATTTCTAATTGCAAATATCGCCACAGTAGTCTTGTGAAAAACAGACTACCAATTAAACCAGAAGAGTTTCCTCAAAGCCACTGTGGAGCATTGCCTAAGGAGCCCAGCTGGTTTCTGATAAATCTTGCCTTGAATTTATTTTGCCAGACTTAACAATAACAATGTCAAGGAAGAAACTGAAAATTATAACTATTCTGAGATTTATTTTTAAAGTATTTACTTTGAAATTGTAAATAATTAGCTGGCAAATTGATGTATTACGTCTATCATTGAAGTTTTCTATATTATTATAATAGCTCATATTAAATTCATAACACTGATTATAAATAGAACATACCTATATTTAAGCCAATATTAAAAACAACATGTAAAATCTCTTTACTATAACCTCTCAAATGCCAATAAACCACTTTCAAGTAAAGAGGAAAATTAAATGATGACATTGCAACATTGCAATTTTTGTTTTAAAATATGAAAAAAAACTTCTCTCTGTGATTATATTTGGTGAGATGTCTTAATGTATACCTTTCTCATTAAAATATTCATATTATGTACAGTTTCAAATGAATAACTTCAATATGATATATTTTGTTATATTAATGCAATAAATGTAACTACTGATATAGCTTTCAGTAATAACATATAATTTTCCTAAATGTGTACAGCTATTTAAATAACTGTCATATTATCAGCACACTACAGAGCCTCACTTAGTGTATTTAGTTTAACAACATCATTTATTTGAAGTCCCAAATGGTATTTATTGACAATAACATGTATAGTTAAATTATATGAAGCTAACATCCATAAATTAAGAACTATTTCTGTCAATTTTCCTGGCATGATTTGTAATGCCCTAATTTACAGAGGAACGATGAATTGTCAAATTAAATTTCTTTGGCCAGTTACATTTGCTTTGTGACTTATATTACCACAGTTATATTAAGTCTCTTGTCATAAAGTGCTATAATATTATTAATGTTGCTTATGTGGTGTTGCTTATGGCACTGATTACCCATACTGCAAGGAAAATATTAATCTTATTGTAGAAAAATGGATATTGAATAGTCATTATGTTTATACATTTCTTGATATGTATTTTTTTTCCTCTTTCTCCTTTCTTTATTTGTTTGGTCCTCTTCACTAAAATTTAAGTCAAAAGAAAAAGAAACATTTGATTCATCCCTTTAACACCAGCTCTGAGAAATCTGTAGCTAACGTTGCAGGGACTCAATGTTACATAAAAGAATATCATTATATGTTAATTACTTTAAACCATATTGAGTCGTATGTAAAATATATTTTATTCTTTAATACTGTCTCTTTACTAACATTTAACAAATGCTATAACCAACATTCAAAGCCCCCAGTATATGAGCTTTCATTTAAAAAGCTATCCCTGACTTTTGTTCAACTCTTCTAGACCACTTGAAATTAGACATCTTGCCTTTCCTTCTACTCCTAATTTGCTGGAATTTTTTATTTTAATTATAATATTTACCTATAAGATTTTTATCATAACTGTATAGAACACGTAGTATTTTCTTCAATAGGGTTCAAATCCTTAGAGAAAAAGACCAGGCCATTGTAGGTCTTGCAGTTTCAAAATTTGCCAATATGAGACTTAACACACAGCATGTATTCCAATAGTCCTTTCAAGTTTACTCTTTATTCATCCATGCACACACTCATTCACTCAAGTCTTATTTTTGGCCATCTGTCAGCAACTTTGTTAAATGCTTTAGGATCATAAAAGAATAACATATCTTCCAGTTTCTGTCAACTGAAACTTCTGTTCTTCCCAGCCCTATGACAATATAAACCTAAATATTCAGGGTGGTTTCAGCTCTTCCACCATTTATATCTGCTATCTACAAACTTTTTCCTTTTTTTTCCTAAAAACCATGTAGTAGACATCTACTTTCATTACCTTAGAATCCCTTTTGTAAACAGCCTTTTTTATCACATGTCAACTTGTCTCACCTTCTTTGCTAAAGGTATGGGTATATTGTTTAGCCATCAAAATCCTTTTTAGAGATTGATATGAATGCTGGAGGAGAGAAACTTAATCTTTTTTTTTTTCCTTCTAGAAGCAAACACTGATAGTTAAAGCTGCACAGGCTTGAAACCACCAGAGACAGCTTATTGATACTGCGTGAAAGAGGTATTGACACTGATTAAAAGCATGCTTGCGAATAAAACAAACAATAGCAAAGCAGAGAAGACCTTTGGACAGTTAGGATGGAAATATTACTTGCTGACGAGAAAGAAAAAAATCACAGCTAATGACTGAGCAGGAAAAAAATAAAAGATCTAACTCTTAAAGGTTCAGTATGCCACACTATAATTTTTAAATACAATTTTTAGTGCAGCACATAATATAATCACTCACAGAGCTTTTCCATGTTCTTGTATTGTTTTTTACTTGATCCTTGCTTTTAGACTTCTTTCTTAATTTTCAGTATTCAATTAAAGTTTATTCAACTATTCAAATTACCTTTTAGAATAAATCTAAATTTGCCTGCTTAGTTTCAAAATCACCATACAGGTGACAAGGGACTACCATTACTAATGTTAGTCTGTAAGTTCAACAAAAGTAAATACTTAACTTTGTTTCTATTCCTCATATCATATACATACTTTCAAAAATGCTTAATCACAGTTTCTTGATTGATTGCCATAGTTATTTGAATACTATTTTGACAAAATATTTATTTTGTTTTATTCACACGCAGAAGAAAGAGAATTTAAAGGCCACAAAGACAACCTCTGTGAGTAGAGCATAGCTAATCTTCTTGGACTATATGAAAATTTTATGCAAGATATTTAGATCCTAATCATTGACAGTAATTAATATTGGCTTTAATGAATAATATTATAACATACATTTGGAAACATTTTATTATGTTTTATAGAAATTGTTGTATATCAATATTTTTAGTTTTAGTTTTTTATTGAAGGATAGAAGCTATTAGTTGCCTACTCAGCATCTTTTCCCTTTTTCTTCCTTACAGAACCTAAACTGTCCATGTCTGCAAGCTTCCTCCTTACAATCTTGTGTTGAAGGGGAAGCTGAAAATTCAGTCACGTTCATATCAGGCCTAACAGTAATCTCACTAACCTTGTCAGGAATCATTACAGAAATGGCCACATCCCATACTGGCCAGTAAAACATTAGAGGAAATTTGATGGGGAGCTCCCTTGATCCTCTCAAATTCCCCAAGACATAGTCTTAATTCTTCCTCTAGGTACGCTAAACCCTCGTTTTGCTAAAGCCAACTTACCACCAGCTCAAGAATGAAGCCAACACAGAACTGCTAGGAAACATTCGGAAAAAAGCAAAAACAAAAACAAAATGAAAACAAAACCTGCTTAGGCCTTTAATTGCAGTTCTGTGAATAGGAACATTGACTTCCTGTAATAAAATTCCATCAAAAATAGTATAGCATGTTTGGTAGGTGCCTTTTCAGAACTTATATTTATTAGGTGATGGAATAAACCAATTCATCTCTGACTTGAAGTGACGATTAAAGAAAAAGAAACATAAACCAGATTACAAAATTTCTAATTCGTGATGTCTTCCCATAAGGACATGACTTATTTTACAAAAATAGTTCCCTAATCACTCTCTTCTCAGTGAAAACATGTTTTGATGATTTACATGGGCCTCTGGGATATATAACATTCCTGCTGACTAGAGCCATGTAGACATAACTGTCAGTAAACAACTGTTTCTTCTGTTTTATTTGGTAAAAGTAGTATTTCTGTAAAATATGATAGCTTGGGGAAATTTCTTCATTCTCTAAGCATACAGATTGGGTTTATATTTATGATTCCTCTAACACCTGAAATCTTGTTTGTTTTGAAATATTTTGACTTAAAGGATTAAGGACTTTTTTAGAATTACATATTTTGTATAATAAAATATAAGAATGTGGATAAGATGTGCCTTAATCTTTCTTCAGAGATACATAAAGTCTTTTCTAAACTCTTCATAACATGATTCATAATAAGAAGTAATGCTATTATTGTACAGAAAAGAATGATACAATTTTGCTTTGGAAATGTGAATGAGAGTGTTTGCTAAACATTAGGATTTCGTAGCCTTTGTTGGATATATTTAGAAAAATATACACGTGATATGTGAAACACAATGAAAAATATATTGAAGCTATTAACTAAAGATTACAGATCAAATCTGAATGGCTAGGCAAAGAGGACATTAACTCTTTTCCATATTTTACTGCAGATTTATTTCAATCTTCTCTAAAAAGAATCTTTTCTAAATACAGATGAACAATTAGCCTGCTTCTGAATATTCTTAGAGTTCAAAATCATCTTGATTTCTCTGTAAAGATAAATCTCACACAGGCCATTATGTCTTAGAAATTCTGGGTTCATTGCTCTTTTTTACCAGTTTAACACATCATGGCAAACTGAATTAATCAAATCTTTTATTTTCTAATTAGATGTGGCTTTGAGCAAGACTTCTGCTTTAAAGACAAGCATGGACATGGATATAATAAACACATTTATGTCAGTGTATTCTTAAAATTTATAATCTAATTTATAAAAACAGAAGTATATAAAATATGCTTAAATTAATACTCTTAGTTATTTTTAGGTTCCAATTTTCACATACCGCTGCCTTAAAAACAAAATTTCAGTCTTGTTGAATATATAACTCGAGTAATGATCATAATGATCACTGTTATGATTTTAAATGACTGCTTTAAAGCATGATGGATTGAAATAGGTTTATAAAAGATAAAACATATATGCTCATTTATGAAGTAATAATTTACTAAAATAACAGTAAAAATGTACGTAATCACTTTCTTTGAGTATATGTAATAAAAATATTACCTACTTGAATATTGGCAGATAATATTTATTTATTTTGAAAAATGTTTTCTTAGAGTTAGCACCTCTACCATCCATTTACATTTCATAGATTTATAGCTAAGACACAACCTTATAATTTGCCATCTTCCAAAACATTTGGTCTGGAATATCATTTTTTTGTTATGTTATCTATTGAGGTTTAGAGAGTCAAATATATAATTTGTACATTTTAATGTAGATCCTTTCTAAACGTTTGTCTCAGGGAAATCATGCATCTGACATAAAGATGTATTAACTGTGATTTTTCTAGTTTTAAATATCTATTATGCCACATACAACTAGATAATTCATTACTCTAGTTCTGTTCGATTTTTCTAGTGCTATGTGTTCCGTGAAAAATCATGAATAGTTTAATGAGCAATACTGCTAAACCACATTATGAAATAGATCACAAAATATAAGTTCTTATTAATGGTGACTATAGTTAGTAACAATAGATTGAATACTCAAAAATCACCAAGAGAATATATTTTGTGTTCTTACCACAAAAAGTGATAAGTGTATGGGGTAATGTATATGTTAATCAGCTTTATTTAGCCATTCTACAACAATACATATTTGAAAACCATGTTGCATACCATAAATATAGACAATTTTATTTTTCAATTAAAAAACATTTTAAAAATTTTATTCAACATTTTAATTTTAATAAAATGAATAATAGTGGTGTTTTAAAATGCATTCTTACACTTGTGTTCACAAAATTGAATGCTTGGTGGAAAGTGCATTTTAATATTAGTAATTTATTAATTAAGGAATATTAGAAAAAAATGTATTCTTAAGGTGCCTGACTTTATTTATGCATATCATGAATAATTAATAATATCTTGACATCACCAGAAAATTGAAACATAAAAAGTCCTTTCAAAGCTTTCTCAATGGTTGTTTCAATATTACACTAGTTTATTACTGAGGCTGGGAATTAACATCCTTGCTCTTTGAGAGGACGAGCCTGCTGTAGCAGGCAGTACAGTGCTGGTAGTTTGTGGCTTAGGAACACCTTGGCCATTTTACCTCAGTGTGCTGTACAAATAATATCATTTTTTATGTATTCTAAAAAGACTAAAATTGTGGGACACCTCATTAGAGAACTGGAATAGTATAGAGTCAATATCTATTAAGCCCTTATCATTTTAAGGTAATTTCTTCTCCAGTACTCCTTTTTTCTGTTTATACTTATAATATTTTACATTACCCAAAGAATCTGTGTAATGAAAATGTTACTTTATTGATGTGAAATCACTTCAAAGAGCAATTATGTCTTATGTCAAGTGTTTCACATAATATTCGACATATTGTGAGAGTTTCAGATCAGATCTGAATGATTTTGCTAATATGTTCTTATGCGTTTATTAATTTTGAAGACATTAAGAATGAGCATAATGTATATGAGACTGATTCTTGAATCATGATCTAATGTAATAAAAAAGATTTAATTCAACCTGGCCAATATGGTGAAACCCTATCTCTACTTAAAGTACAAAAATTAGCCGGGCGTAGTGGCATGCACCTATAGTCTTAGCTGTGAGGCAGGAGAATCGGTTGAACCTGGGAGGCAGAGGATTCAGTGAGCCAAGATTGCGCTACTCTGCACTCCAGCCTGGACAACAAAGCGAGACTCCATCTAAAAAAAAAAAAAACAAAAAACAAAGATTTAATTGAAGTCCAAGTTTGTGGCAAAAAGAGTTGTGAAATTGTTCCAAATGCAATCTGTTTATTTGTGCCTATTTAGTATCTAAATGCTTAGGTTCAACTCTGAATATGTAATAACCTAAAATGTTTCAATTCTTGATAGATGAGTTGGGAATCAAAATGATTTTTTAAATATTTCTATATTATTCAAAAGACAGGAAAATGTTATTTTTTAGAATATTCTTGTTCATTCAAGCACTAAAATGTTATTATTTCCTTATTTTCTTACTGAAATCATGCATACTTCTAACTCTATTTAAGAAATAAGTCTGGTTTTCTTTGCACCTCAGTAAGATCTTGAGAATCTGAACTTGTTTTGAGAAAGGCTGTAAGTTACAACAACTAAATTAATATGTACCATGACTTGTAATAAACACTTTTGGATGGCTTATCTCTTTTCCCTCAAAATTGTTCCAGAAGGTAGGTAATCTTATGGGATTTTGATGGGACCCAATAATCAATGTCCCTCTATTCAAGTGCAGTTCTAAACTAATTGATAACAGCTTGTGTGAGGAACTTAAAATAGCCATATTCATAGAAGCAGAGAGTAAATGGTAGTTGTCAGTATCTACAGAAATAAAAAGTTATTGGTCAAAAGGTACGAAGTTTTAGTTATGAAAAATGAATAAGTCCTAGATATCTACTTCACAGTACAGTGCTTATAGTTAACAATTGTGTGCTGCATACTTAAACATTTGCTAAGAGGGTAGAAATTATGTCAAGTGTTCTTATCACCAAAACTAGTCATAAATAAAGAGGGCAGAAGGAAACACTTGAAAGTCATGAATATGTTTATGGCATTGATTGTGGTAATGGTTTCACAGGTGTATACTTATCTCCAAACTCATTGAAATGTATACATTGAGTATCTACAGTTTTTTTTGTAGGCCAATCATAGCTCAGTAAAGTGGTTTCAAAAATTGAGACATAAAACAGATAGAATGCTGAAAACTCATGTCACCTTTGTCAATGATAAAGATGAAGGTGAGGGATATGGCTAAGCTTTAAAAAAAAAAAATAGGTTTGCTTGCTTTTCAACGTGCCACCTGAGGAAAAGTTTAGTTTAGTGGGAAGGATAAAAGAATTAATATGTCAGACGTAGGGTACTGGATAGAGTAGCCACACTCAGTTGAGAATTTTTTATGAGTGTTTGTCTTACATCAACCATGTAACTCCTTAGATATTCCTTAAATAATATATATCCAATGAACAGAGTAGTATAGAGAAAATAACTTTTTCTACAAAGAGTTGGAAAGGGAAAAAAGATGTTTGTCTTCCACAATAGCAAATACCTTCCAATAATTCAGTTCTACAATTGTCCAGGATCTGTATAAAGTACTTTACTTATTTTATTTCCTTTTATCTTTAACATACCCTATTGTAGATGAGGAAATTAAGGTTTATAAAGTTAAGTTCCTTTATTCTCACTAACAATCTCCGATAAAAGGATACCCTTTTTCAGAATATAAAAATAATTTTGTGAATTGATAACTACAAAACTTCTTAAATGAGTTGACAAATTGCTTCAACATAATTTGTTCTTTGAGTGATTCAGTATCAATATTTTTTGGAAATTTATCCTATCTTTTTTCAAATTTGCAATTATGTTGATAATCACCAGAGATACCAGAATTATTTACCAGCTGTTCATCTTATAGTTTTAGCTCAAACCTGAGAAATGGAAGTGGAAAATCAAAACAAACATAAATAGTCTTCCAATGTTAATCTGACAATAAAGACTTTTATGGCTCATTTACCATCTAACATTCAAATACTTCTGAGTCAAAATCATATGCCATGCATCTTCTCTTCAAAACACAAGGTAAAGAGAACAATAGTGACCTGCATCTTTTTATTAACAAAATTCAGATAACCTTTATTACTAAATATGTGGTGGGCTTGAAAATACAAGTAAAACAATTAATTAAAAATGTCCAGTCATACCAAGATAAATTTTGGAAGCCAATTGATTACAGTATAAAAAGCTTATACTTCTTTGGTAGGCCAATGTGGGTGGATCACGAGGTCAGTAGTTCAAGACCAGCCTGGCCAACTAGCCTGGCCATCTCTACTAAAAATACCAAAAAAAAAAAAAAAAAAAAAAAAATTAGCCAAGTGTGGTGGCAAGCACCTGTAGAACCAGGTACTTGGGAGGCTCAGGCAAGAAAATCGCTTGAACCTGGGGGATGGAGGTTGCAGTGAGCCGAGTTCATGCCACATGCCAGGGCGACACAGTGAGACTCTGTCTAAAAAGAAAAAAAAAGTTTATTCTTGCTTTATATTTTAAGTTTATGCATTTTGGATTCAAGATACAAACAGAAATTTTTGTCCTAGAATTTCATGCAGAAATTCCAATAGTAAACTGTACGGGCAAGTCCTTAAAAAAAGTTTTTTAATGTAATAAATAGCATTTATTGTTTCTCTACTCCAAAATGTTTTGAAGAAACAGGCTTTTAAAGACAAAAGTTAAAATCAATAATCCACTACCCAGTTAAAATGATGGTTAATATTAATATTTTGTTATATCTCTTTCTATATTACTTCTTTTCTAAAATGTTACAATTTTTAATCAAAACAACCTATTTAGCACTATTTCACACTCTGTCATTATTCGTTTAGATTTCATTACATTTTTTATAAGATCAGTGGCACACCACTATATTGTTTTCATTTTTATCTTCAAGTCTCTATTCTGAATTGCTGGAAGTTTGGATATGATCTGTTCTCTTTCTCCTTAGAGGTGCTTCTTCACATATGATGGTTTATTTTCTGCATTCTTGCATTTATGCAGATGAATGATATCTTGCCTAGGTTGAAAATTCTTATATTGCTGTCTTTTTTCTTTATAGTCTATAGAAGTTGTTAGTTCACCAAAGTTTAGCTTCTAGTTTTTCAGGTGAAACATTGAGTATTTTCATTCTTTGCTAGAAATTTATCCTTTCTGCTGGAAGAGATTACAATGCTCCTTTGTGGGTTTTTTTTTTTTTTTTTTTTTTTTTTGGCAACTAGTTGTTAACACTATTTAATTATGTACTCTACCAGTCATGGTGGTATCAGCTTGTGCGTCTTAAGTCTGGTGATTCATGTAACTCCTATGAATGCATAAAAATAGGTGGGCTGGTATTTGGTTTTGATTTGTTTATATATACTTATAGAGATGTGTGTCTTATCTTTAATAAAAACTCAAGTATAGCAGAAAGAAAATAAAAAAAATAAAAATAAAACATTAACTATTAGAGGTTATATTATAAACATTTCAAAACAAAATTATTTTTCTAACTTTAGTAATATTACACATTTTATTAGTCATTACCATGTTAGAAATCATTTTGTTTGGTTTTCAGAAATCTTAGAATGTATTGTTCAATAGCAAAAAAAATGAAGCATGTGTTATACAGTTATTTCATTATATCTGACATATTTTCTTTGAGATATATCATGTAAAATGAAGTAGTGTAGTGCTCAATTCATACTAAGCTCTTGATGAATATCATTTTATGTCTATCCAGAAATTCTGTTTAATTTAGTTGTATACAATTTTTCTCTTAGATCTTAACTAGTGAGCTGGAGAACAATTTTGCACAAATTATTTTAAAAGGTGCCACTTTCTTCTTGCTTAAATAGCCTCAGGCCAGGGTTGATGGCTTGGAAAATAGGACTCTAGTTTGTAAAATTATAAACCTTTCTGCTAATAGAATAATGGTCTGTATTAAAACATTAAAATAATTCATGAGATACTGAAGCAAGACTACATTTGGTCAGCCAGAAACATCTATTTTTCTGAGGAAGAATGCCTTAGATCAAGAATAAGATATGCAAAAAATCCATGAACAGCAGAATATATTTACCATGACCATCGTATATTCCAAAGTGGGCACCACCAAACTGCCATTCTACCAAACTACCTTTGCATGTGCTCATTTATACATGAAAAGCCATTTAGAAGATCTGATGAAATTAAAATAGACTCTGCAGTTGTTTATCTCAAACTCAAGTATTCCAGCTAGTGCCACACTCAGGACCCCCTGCAGAAAGTAGTGTCTATAGTCATCAAAAGGGATGAGAATATATGTTTACATGTTCTATGTCTTACTCAATAACGTACCAAATCTTACCAGGAAAAAAAAACCCAGACATCTAATAGATGGGTCAAGATTGTACAAACCTTCAGTTTAGAAACTGAATTTATGTGTCCACTCATTTAGTAGGGGTTCTGTTTTAATTTAATTTAATTTAATTTTAGTAGGGGTTCTCTCTTTTAATTTTTACCTGATTTTTAATCACTACTGAACTATTAGTATGTTCCCCCAAACAGCTTCAGTTTCACGCCACTTGCTTCTTTTAGTTAACAATTACTACAAAACAAACCATCACAAAATTTAGTGACTTAAAACACAATGGTTTAGTATTTGTTGTGCCTCTTTTGAGTAACCTTGATGAGCCTTGTGCTTCATGATGCAAACATCTGCATCATTCAGATGTTTGCAAGTGGCTGAAGCCTTGACTGGGGGAAACTGGAAAAGGACCTTCAGTTTTCTTCTATATGTTCACTCTCTTCATATAATGTCCCACATTCCAGGGTTTCTCCATTATCCTCTCTCCACAGGAAGATAATCTGGGCTCCCATATGGTCTGGAGAGTTACCTAGAGGGAACATTTAAGTCATGTCAAGGTGCATGTCTTAGCTCATATTGCCATGACAAAATAGCACAGGCTGGGCAGCTTAACCACCCAAAATTACTTATCACAATTCCAGAGGTTAGAAGTCCAAGATCAAGGTTTTAGTCCATTTAGGTGCAAATTATTTCTTTCTGTGTCTTCATATAGTTTTACCTTGGTTCTTGCACTTGGAAGAGAAGAGAGGAGTAAGGAAGAGAGAGAGATCACATTCTTGTTTCTTCTTATATGGACACTAATACTACCAGATCATGACCCCCAATCTTACGACTTCATTTAATCATAATTACTTCCACAAAGGCCCTATTTCAAAATATAGTCACCTTGGGTGTTAGGGCTTCAACATAGAGTTTTGGGGAGCAACATCACTTAATCCATAATACTGCATGCCAAAATTCTGCTTATGTTACACTTGCTAAGGTCTCGTTGGCCATGTTTAGCCATGTAGCTAAGCATAGATGAGTGTGGATAGCAACTACACAAGACTGAATGAAGAATAGTGCGGTTCATTGAGGGATCATCAATGTGATATCCCAGCTTAGTGCCAATGAAAATGGCAACCCTGCATTTATTGCCCAATTTACTGTTGTTTCTCAGGAAGATTTATCTTGTCTCCTCCTTTAAGAATTCTTCTTTAACTAATACTGTAAAAGCTCCTTCTCTTTGTCTACAATTTCCTTGATACATACAGACTAATAGAAAGTCTAGCAGCCAGTCATCTCTGGAATGGTTAAAGAAACCACCCTTCTCCACCTGCCAAACAACAATTTTATTTACAAGAATGATAAATAGCAAAACAATGGAAAAAATGCCTTGTGCTTTTGTATTTTTTTATTCACATCTTGCCAATATTCATTTGTGTATATAAAAGGTAACAACAAATTGCAGTAATTCTTTTACAGACAGATTCTGCTAATTTGAGAAAGAGATCTCAGAATAAGTTTATTCTACCCATTTGAAAAAAAATCTTCTTCTTAAAAATACATAAAAGTATGCTTTAATTGAAAATATATAAATATAATAAAAAGATGTGTTCAGAATTCATTCATTCCTCATTATGCCTTTATAGTGCTTATTCACATAGTGAATATATACAAAGAAATACACAAAGAAATATACAAAGAAATACACAAATAATATATATGTAATAGCACAGGTAAAAGGACTGATGGTAACTCTTGTTGTCTCTTAATGAGGATACAGGTAATAACTCTGTAGAAAAATAGAAAAATTAGCTTATCTATTCTGGATTAAATCCTCTTATGCTCACTATCCCACACTAACAATTCTATGTTTCATTCTAAGCTGGTGTTTACTGCTATTGCACTTGATAATCTAATTATCCTGGGCTTTTTCTTTTTCATCAGTCTTAAGATGCAGAAAGTTTCTGATTTATTTGCTTGAAATTCAGCAACAGTAGAGTTATTTTTCTCATTTTAAGTGTTGCTGCTTGTATCTGTATATTAGTCAGAATTTGAAATGATGTGATTTTTCTGTGTGCTAATTTCGAATATAAATGTGTTCTTTAGCTGTCCTCTGCCCTTGGCATGTTGCCTGGCATTATTGCCTATGAGATTATTTGTGGAAAGTGGCAGGGTTCACAAACATGCCAGCCTGTAAGTGACTAAAAAAAAAATAGCTGGGAAGATGGACTGTTGCATGTTGAAAAACATGACTCAAAAAGCCCTCTCACCTTTGGTTGTCTCCTAAATCTCAACATTTAAAATTTATCTTCCTCTTCCTATTACTGTCACCTCCATTTCCTCTTGTTTTGTGCCTATCTCTTACCCTCAGACAGTTTTCTATTTGCTGCCAGAAAGTTACTTCGCTATGGTTACACGATGTAATACTTACATCACGTTATACAATCATGACCCTTATTTGAATGAAGCTGTGTTTCAAAGGATTCTAGACATCACAGAATCTGCTTTTAATTTTAACTGCATGTCAATACAGACAGAACTTCCTGGAATAATTAAATCATCCTTCATCTGTGAATAAGTGATGATATCACTGTAACCCAGATGTTGACTTCTCCTTTTCCAAGCTCACTTCTCACTAAGGTATTTAAAAAAGGAAGCCGGCCCATGGAGTGCTCTGAATTATTTTCAAGTTGCTGCAGCTTCATTGCAACTCTTCAGCTCTGTGATGAATAACTATTCACCTTGGTGATGGTAATAAACTGAACCTTCTGGATCTACCCATCTTGTAGGTAAACAATGCTACTTCAGCATGGACATCAGAAATAGAGGGCTGAATACAAAAACTATTTATTAGTCCACCTAATATCTTATCTCTTTGTGTCCTAAGTCATCAGTATTATGAGTGTTAGATGTATTGGGAGTTCAAAGAATCAGAGGGTACATTACAGAAAATGCGGCAAATTAAAATTGCGTGTTAGACATCTGTAATCTCATAATACCTGTGGTTATTCCATCTCAAGGAATTTAATGTGGCCAAGACATTCTACTTACAACCTTATTCCTCCTTTTACGTTGTCCACCCTCTCAACCTCATACCAAACCCTCTTCTCCCCAACTCCAGCCACATTTTTTTTCTGTGCTCGTCCATTTCCCATCTAAATGTAAGTTCCTTATGCAGAGCAGTTTAGCTTACTCCTTTGGTTCATTTTTTTTTCTTTCAGTCAACATTTTCAGAGACTTACTTTCCACTCCCATATATCTTATAAACATAGTGTCCTAAACAGTAGCAGTTCTTTTTGTAAAGGAGAGCTGTACTTTTTACCTATTAAAATACTGCATTTTTCAACTGCCTGAAGCACCAAATGTCACAATTGTTATTATCTAGTTTTGCCTTGTTCATGTGAGAGCTGATAAGTGAAAACTTTTGGACTACACAAAATTGAAGTGTACAAACTCGGGGCATGTCTAGATTAACTACAGTTTAGATACAATTAGGATATTGTTAGCTATAGTTTAGGTATAATTAGGATATTGTTAGCTATTGTTTAGGTATAGTTAGGGTATTGGTTAATAATCTATTATTACATCTTTATCATTCCTTCAGGTTTTATAAATGATTTAAAAATGATAATAGAAATTACACCTGAAAATCTCCTTAGATTTTAACTCTGCTTAAAGCCCTTTATCCCATGAACTAATTATAGGTTTTGAAGGCTTCCTATTCCATATTTAAAATTCAAAATTTTAATGAATTATTTCAGTAGATGTTGCTTTGGAAATAGAACAAAATATTTCCTTTAGAAATAATAAGGTGTAACTTTTAAAACAATTGTAGAGAAGATTTATTTATTTATTTAATAGACATGAGAATTCCTGAGGACTTTTTCCTCAGTGTTATAGGTATGAATCAGAGCAATGAATTTAGGCTTTGGTGTTATTTTATTTTATATACTTTTAGCAAAACTAGATAAATATTATATGGTTGTATTAAAAAAAGATCCATTTGAAGTTATTTCTTGGGTAATATATTTCTTTATTTACCATATTTTTATACAGGAATTGGTGTTTATATTTCGCAGAAATAATATTTTTCTCAAAAGCATGACTTTAGTTACATTGTTAAGAAAATTTAAGTTGCATAAATATTCAGATAACTTCTGACATAATGAATGAACTATTGTCATCAGTAAATGGCATTGAGTCAGTGTGTGGATTTAATAATGCACCTATTTTAAGTAAACTTAAAAGCCATAATTATTAATATTTTGGAATACTTCTGGAAGTACTTGCCTGACTTTTTTTCCTTTATCTTTGGACCTTTCAGATGATTTATTTATTTATTCTTATCATGATATGAACACTTAATGTGCAATCTATTTTTAAATTCAGTGTACAGTATCATTTATGATACAAGCAATATTGTAGAGCAGATTTCTAGAACTTACTCATTTTCTATAATTGAAACTTTATACCCTTTGAACATCAGCTACACATGTCCCCTTACCTCCAGCCCCTGGCAACCACCATTGTACTTTTTTACTCTGTTAACTTGATGGTTTTGCATAACTCATATAACTGAAACCATGTGGTATTTATCTCAACATGACTGGCTTACGTAACAATGTTCTCCAGGTTCATCCATGTCATCACACATATATGGCATGATTTCTTTCTTTTTAAAGCCTAATGTTTTCCATGATGTGAATATGCTATATTGTCTTTATACTTTCATCTGTCTAAGAATATTTAGGTTGTTTCCACATCTTGGCTATGTGAATAATGCTGCAATGAACATGGGAGAGCAAACACATCTTTAAGATTTTGATTTCAATTCTTTTGATATCCAGAAATGAGATCACTAGATAATATGGTAATTTTGTTTATAATTTTCTAAGGAATCTTTGTACTGTTTTCCATAGTGGCTGTACCATTCTAAATTTCATCCAGTGATGATTAAGAGCTCCAATTTATGTCCATCTTCACACTTCCTCGCCAACACTTATTAAAAAATAATTAGGAGGGAGAATCCAAAATAGCTGACTAGAAGCTATCTTGTGCTTTAGCCACATCTCCAGCAATCTTCTGTTTGCCACTCTCATGGAGAGAAGAAAAGCTAGTAAGTATTATCCTTTCCACTGGAACATACAAGTGGACACATTGGGATTCATCAAGGAAACAACTTGACCCACGGAGAGTGGAGAGAAGTGAGATGTGATGACCACTCACCTGAGAGTGGCATTGATCCAGGGAAGCCCCCCCAACATGGGGAAATGGTGAGTAAGAATCCCTGGAGACTATATTTCTGACGTGGACCTTTGAAACTCTGGGCTCAGGAGATTCCCCTGTAATCACCCTTTCCCAAAACTGGGCCTCTAGACTGACATGGAGAGCTACATGGAGTCTGGGCCACCAAAGCAAATGCAGAGTCCTAGGAGCCTTTGATTCAGGGGCATCCTGGCATTAACAGCTGCAGCTCTGGAAATGGGAATGGTTATGTTCCCTTGCATAACCCCAGGAAAGGGACCAAATCCAGGGGCTGAGCACCAATGAACTGCTGGCCTTTCCTCCACCACACCTAGCAGGAAAAGGCCTTCTCGGCCTTGGACCTTAGCGTGACCAGACCAGCCTCACCTGGGTTCTCAGGCTGAGAGTAGCACTTCGGTTCTCTGGGAGGGAGCTCCCTCTGAGGAGCTTGCAGAGGGAGGGACAAGCTGCTATTTTTGCTGCCTTGCAGCCCTCACCACAGTTGCTCTCAGGTTTTGGAGGGAGCAGGGTGATTAGAGACTGGTGTGGATCCCCAGCACAGCACAGCCACACTATGGAAAAGGCTCATTTTCCACAGGGGTCCTGCTTCTTTTCCTTGGGCAGGACGTCCTGACCCAGACCCCCAACGCAATTACTGTGCCCCTCCTGAATACTTCGTTGGAGGTACCTCTACATTTCTCTGAAAAGGAAACTCCAGAGACAACTCACAGCCCCTCTGTCATTGCAGCTGCAGCAGTACTTCCCTAACCCCAAACTGCCTTCAGGATGGGAAAGAAATAGAGGACTGAAAGCTACACTGGTATCTACGGCACACAGCAGTCACCATATGGAGAGGAGCCCAGTTTCTCTTTCCTATGAGCTTCTATTCCCTACTTTTCACTAAGCAGCCATCCTAGCTTGGGACAGCAGTGTAGTAGCCCAATCCACTGGCTGAACATTCCAAGTAGCAGTGGCTCTACATTTATTTGAGGTGGAGCTCTCAGAGGAGGCATCTAAATGACCCACCACCACTGCCACTGCAGTGGTACTAATCATTGCTGTCCCCAGACTAGGAAAGGAGAAAGAACTTGAGTGCTTTAACCACACCTCCAGCAAGCTGCAGTTGCCCTAAAGAGAAGGTGCCATTCTATCTCCTACATATACCACTCCCCCTGCAGCCCCTGCTTGTCACCACCCAGGGCCCCCATCTTGGGCCTACAGCACAGCAGCCACAGTCCAGGCCAATCAAACTGATTGACAACTGCTCTGCATTTCTCTGGGGTAGAGTCCTAAGAGACAAGTGAAAGGCCCTCTACCACAACCACTGCCAAATTTCCTTCACCTGCTGCCCCCAAGCTAAGTTGGCAACATGAAGCCTGAGTTTGCTTTAGAGCTGCAGTGTACAGCCCAAGAGTGCAAGTTGGTACGTGTCTATGAATCCTGGAAGTGTTGTAACCATTTCTATACATTCTCAGATCAAAGCCACCTCAGAGAAATAACTTTTAGCTAGTCCAGAGAAATGGAGCTGACACTATTGGATTAAGGAAACCTGAAGTCTGCATTTCATCTGGACTTTTAATACATGGGCCAATAGATCTTGTTATTTTATAGGCCAGTTTGAATAAAGTTTGTATTATTTTCAGGAGGAAACAGATTAGCTTCTATAAACCAGGAGAAAAATGAGACAACATTTAAAGAGATAGAGAAAAAATGATAGAATTAAAGCAAACAATATGCAAACACCCTAAATTCAAAAAGTTCTTGACATGTTCAAAGAAAAGACAATCTGCTAGTTTTAGGAGTATAGCAGGTAAAGAGTAAAATGTGGTATTAGTTGAGGTTGGAGAGAAAAACAGAAACCACAATGAGTTTGGGTTTTATTAATGATAAGTCGTTGCCACCTTTTTAGTGTTGACATTAGATTCTTAGCTTCTTTTTGTTTTATGTTGTTTCTGCTTTCATAAACTACTCCAATTGTTCTGTGAACAATGTTAATAGAAAAGTTTAAAACAATGTCAAGGAAGATAAAATAACTTAATGAAGACAAGTTTGGAATAACAGATAATGGTGGTTTGGGTGACTGTTACTATAAACAGAGATCAATACAGATTGTCTGAACCAAAATATATGCTAGAGATAGATGTAATGTAACTCTATAAGGAAGTAGTGGTGGGGGAATAAGGAATTACCTGAGTCATGAGGATTGCTGGTACCATTTTCAATCTTGAAAATTAGAAGCATTGTTTCGGATATATTACACTTGAGATTTTTTTTTTTCAAAATCCCAAGTAGAAATAGATATCAAATAGATAGTTAAATGTAAAACTCTTTCATGCCTTTTACCTCCCTGTGACTATATTTGATTTTTACAGCTCAGTATGTTTCACTGAAGGTCTATCATCAGATATACTCATAATTCTGTCACTGTTGATATTTTTGCTTTGATTTTCAATTTTTTTTTCTAGAAATATATCTGAGTTCACAATCTCAGAGATTATATGAGCACCTAAATATAATAAAATATACAGGAAGGGTGTAGTCCTCTACAACTGACAGACTTATATAATGAGCTTTAGGACAAATGAAAATGAAATGAAAGCCTGCTACTTTATGCATGCATACTACAGGGTAAAATATAAAAGGAAAAAAATATAAAAGTAATTTAATTATAGCATCTTAAAACTTCATAACTGTTTGGACCATTATGGATGATACCCTCTGGGAGTATCACCAATAATTTATATCTTATTATCAGACTACAAGGGATCTAATGTTCTATGCATGATTTGCAATTTAAGTAAATTAACCTCAGTGCTGTAGTCAGGCATTACTTTAAGATAGAAACTTCCTCTCTGGCAGCTTTTATCTCTGCATGGTTAATAAGGAAAGTGTAGCATTGCCCATACAGCTGTTCTCTTTGCAATATTGGATTCACAGAAAGACAAGTTTAAGCTATGAGCTACAATTTGGCCACAGCTGGAAATAAATCTTTTTTTGTTTTTGTTTTTGCTTCAAAGTTGTGTTAAGCATGGTGCTGGCTGAGTCATGGAAGTCCTGTAGAGGCTCTGTGATTGATACTTTATAGATCACTGTTCAAACTGAATAGAGAATTTAAAGATTACTTACTCCAAGCCAATAACCAGTGATAAATTCATGTTAAACAGATGGTAGAATAACAAACTAGACACAATCCAGAGATTTGCCATAATCTTAGAAAATTTCCATGTTCTAGCATGAGACTCATGATTTCCCAGCATGTATACATTTGTAGAATGACAACTTAAAACAGTATATTATATTTGTGAATGTATACAAATGCTTATGAGACTGTTATCAATAGTTTTTGGAAAACTGTTCACCTCTAAATCTTAATTTGTTTTTTCTATCTCAAAACATTGATTTTTTTAAACAGCTGCTACCTGTTAAACAAACTTAGAGACTACGTTTTAAAAATTTATCTTTTTTCCTCCCAGAAACACCATAGATACTTCGTGAATCTACAGACATAAAATATTGGCCAGCTGCTTCTCTAAATATAGACTAGAAGAGGCTGCTTGTAAGATAGCAGGGCAAATATAGTATAGGCATGAATCTGAAGAGAGTTGAAAAGGAAAGTCCATATTTTTAATCTAATCTTGCCTTTCTTCTATCAGCAATAGAGAACTTGAATCTTCACCTTTTCTAATAAATCATATTCCGTGTTGTTAAATTTGTACTAAAACATTCCACTTGCCTTCTATGATAATTTGAAATTCTAAAATCAAATGAAATTTTCATTGTTATTAAATATGTGTATGAATGCGAAAAGAAAGTACTAGGTATTTTTTGAGGGAGGGTGCTGATCAGGCATATGTTTACTATCGCAATTTATAAAAATAGCAAATAAAATTAATCTGATATCTGGTCACTGTCACTGGAATGTTGGGACCGAAGTTGGGATATTAAATTATTACTTTACTAATATCTTTCTGTACTATCCCAAGATGGAAACTTAGTTTTCTGATTTTGATTTTCTTTTTCCCTAATGGATGCATTTAATGCTGTAATTCCCCCACACACACACCAAAAACTACCTTTGCAGCAGTTTTTAAATTAAATTTTCCACAAAATATAATATGTTGCATTTTCATTTTTATTTAGTCCAAAATGTTTTATAAAATCTCTTTGAATTTAATTTTAGACTCAGATTATCTGGAAGTTTGTTGTTTAATTTGCAGGTACCTGGAGATTTTCCAGATTCCTTTCCGTTATTGGTGTCATATTTAATTCCATTGTAGTGTGAAAACATACTTCTGATGATATATATTCTTTTAAATTTAATAGGATTTATTTTATAATCCATTTTGGTGAATATGTCATTCAGCCTATACTCCATTGTGGTCAATATCTCATTCACACTTGAAAAGAATGTTTATTCTGCTAATGATGATGGTGACATCTATCCATTGGTGAAAAGTGGTTCATGTTGCAATTTAGGTCATGCATGTCCCGTAATGATTTAACTCTTCATCATTACATAGAGTTCAGAGAATGCTCCTTAGCACTGAATTAACCAAACCACCTAAAATCAAATAGATTAAAGAATGTGCCAGAAAAACAATCTACTTGTTTTAACCAGGAAACTATTTGTCAATTCAGAGCACCTGAGTCTTTACATTGCCTAATGTATTTACCCACATGCATCGAGAAGTGTCATATTTTTCCCTGTTTGGCCATAAGTAATCAGGGGAAATTTTAATATCTAGTACAACATTACAAAGAGACTTTTTAAAAGTCAGCTGTGCAGTCATAGCCCTTACTGTAGAATCTTCTATAGAGATTATTATCAGAGGCATGTTTCTAATTATTGACTTATTTACACTAACCTGTGGAAAAATGGACCTAGCAAATGATGTCCATAAAAAAGTATAAAGTCCCCCCCCGCCCTTAACCTATGATGTAGGTTAAGAGTAGTGGACTGATGTTCTGTTTTTAAGTGATTACGGAGCACAAAAGGTACCATTAAAAATATCTCACTCATTCTGGCCCATTCTCTTCTGTCCATCAAGACATAAGATTGCCAAAAAGGCCCAGAATCAGATGGATTTACAGCCAAATTCTACTAGAGACATAAAGAAGAGCTGGTACCATTCAATCTGAAACTATTCCAAACAATTGAAAAGGAGGGATTCCTTCCTAACTCATTTTATGAGGCCAGCATCATCCTCATCATCCAAAACTTGGCAAAGACACAACAAAAAATGAAAACTTCAGGCTAATATCCTCGATGAACATTTATTCAAAAATCCTCAATAAAACATTGGCAAATCGAATCCAGCAACACATCAAAAAACGAATGCACCGTGGTCAAGTCGGGTTCATCCCTGGGATGCAAGTCTGGTTCAACATATGTAAATTAATAAATGTAATCCACCACATAAACAGAATCAATGAAAAAAACCACATGATTATCTCAATAGATGCAGAAAAGGCCTTCAAAAAAATTCAAAATCATTTCATGTTAAAAACTCTCAATGAACTAGGTATCGATGGAACATATCTCAAAGTAATAAGAGCTATTTATGACAAACCCATAGCCAATGTCATACTGAATGAGCAAAAGCAGGAAGCACTTTCTTTGAAAACTGGCACAAGAAAAGGATGCCCTGTCTCACCATTGGTATTCAACATAGTATTGGAAGTTATGAACAGGACAATCAGGGAAGAGAAAGAAATAAAGGGTATTCAAATGGGAAGAGAGGAAGTCAAATTGTCTCTGTTTGCAGATAATATTACTCTATATTAGAAAACCTCCAAAACTCCTTAAGCTAATAAGCAACTTCAGCAATGTCTCAGGATACACAAACAATGTTCCAAAATCACAAGCATTTCTATACACCAACAATAGACAAGCAGAGAACCAAATAATGAGTGAACTTCCATTCACGACTACTACAAAGAGAATCAAATACCTAGGAATATAGCTTACAAGGGACAAGAAGGACCTCTTCATGGATAACTACAAATCACTGCATATAAAATAAGAGAGGTCACAAACAGATGGGATAACATTCCATACTCATGGATAGGAAGAATCAATATAGTGCAAATGGCCATACAGCCCAAATAATTTATAGATTCAATGCTATTCCCATCAAACTAACATTGACCTTCTTCACAGAATTAGAAAAGGAAAAAAAAAATAAGAACTACTACAAATTTCATATGGAACCAAAAAAGAGCCCATATAGCCAAGACAATCCTAAGCAAAAAGAACAAAGCTGGAAGCATTATGCTAAACTGACTTCCATCTATAGTACAAGGCTACAGTAACCAAAACAACTGGAACATGTACCAAAACAGACATATAGACCAACAGAACAGAACAGAGACTTCAGAAATAACAGCACATTTACAACCATCTTGTCTTCAACAAACCAGACACAAACTAGCAATGAGGAAAGGATTCCCTATTTAATAAATGGTGCTGGGAAAACTGGCTAGACATACACAGAAAACTGAAAACTTGACCCAGCAATCCCAATCCTGGGTATATATACAAAGGGATATAAATCATTCTACTATAAAGGGACACACACACACATACGTTTATTGCAGCACTATTTACCATAGCAAAGACATGAAACTAACCCAGATGCCTAACAAAGATAGACTGGATAAAGTAAATATGATACAAACACACCATGGAATACTATGCAGCCAAAAATGAGAATGAGATCATGTCCTTTGCAGGAAATGGATGAAGCTGAAAGCCATCATCCTCAGCAAACTAACACAGGAACAGAAAACCAAACACTTCATGTTTTCACTCATAAGTGGGAGTTGAACAATGAAAACAAATGGACATAAGGAGGGGAACATCACACACTCCTGTCGGGGAGTGGGGGGCAAGGGGAGGGAGAGCATTAGGACAAATACCTAATGCATGCAGGTATTAAAACCTAGGTGACAGGCTGATAGGTGCAGCAAACCACTATTGCACATATATACCTATGTAACAAACTTGCACATTTTGTACATGTATCCCAGAATTTAACTAAAAGAGAGACAGAGAGAAAGAGAGACATAAGATTGTCTATGTATAAAGTTGGCAGTAAAATCTTCCACAATTAAAAGCATACCCCATGAGTACACACAAGGCTCCTTTTTCAGTTCTATTGTTCATAGATGGATAGGAAAAACAAGAGAGTTCAGAGTCTCATGATGGCAGAGAAGTCTTGCTCTATAATCTTGGGAAAGCTGTCCACATCTAGGAGGCTGTAAGATTCTTGGAAGAAACTTTCTTGGGTAGCTTTACCTTAAGGTTTCCAATGGGTGTATAGTTCAAGAATCTAATAGGGCCCTTCTGAGTTGTGAGATTAAAAATCTAAAAGTTAGTTTGAGGTTAAAATACTTAATTTTAGAATTTTAAAATTTGATTTTGAGAACTCCATCAAATATGTCAAGGTTAAAACATTTGATCAAAATAAGATTACAAGTCACTGTAAAATAAATAGTCAATCATTTAGTCAAAGTGGTATTTAAAACATTTTAAAAAACAAAAATATTTTTTTTTTGTTAGAAACAAACTCAGTTTTCTAAGCCATCAAACACCTGAGAGGCTGGGTGAGGTGGCTCACACCTGTAATTGTAGCACTTTGGGAGGCTGAGGTGGGTGGATCACTGGAGGCCAGGAGTTCAAGACCCACCTGGCCAACATGGTGAAACCCTATCTTTACCAAAGAATACAAAAATTAGCCAGGTGTGGTGGCACTTGACTGTGGTCCCAGCTACTTGTGAGGCTGAAGTGAGAGAATTGCTTGAACCCAGAAAGTGGAGGTTGTAGTGAGACAAGATTGTTATATCAAACACCAGCCTGGGTGACAGAGTGAGACTCTGTCTCAAAACAAATAAACAAACAAACAAAAAAACACACCTGAGAAAGACACCAAGAGAAAGAATCATTCTCTCCTTTCTACTCCTCCTCCTCTTCTTTTCTCTTTACATTTTACTCAAAATATAAGCAAAAATCTTTTATTATCTCCTGTCAATACTACATGAGCTGACGTGACAAGGAAAATGTGGCAATATACACCATGGAATACTACACAGCCATAAACAAGAAGAGTTCCTGTCCTTTGTAGAGAGATGAATGAACCTAGAAACCATCATTCTCAGCAAACTGACACAAGAACAGAAAATCAAACACCACATGTTCTCACTCATAGGTGGGTGATGAACAATGAGAACACTTGGGCACAGGGAAGGGAACAACACTCACTGGACTAGGTGTGGGGGAGTGGAGGAGAGGGGAGGGGAGGGACAGTGGGGGATGGGAAGGAAGGGAAGGGATAACACCTAGAGAAATGCCTGATGTAGGCAACCGGAGGTGGGGGATTGGGACAGCAAACCACCATGGCATGTATGTACCTATGCAACAATCCTGCAGGATGCAGGATGTGCACATGTACCCCAGAGCCCAAAGTACAATAAAAAAAAATTCACAAATAGCCTCACTTACCAAACATGATCTTATATCACATAGAAATAACACATACACATGATACATACAGGCATAAAGACATTGTACAGAAGCAGGTCTTTCAGTGTCATCAAGATTTTTCATTTGCCAGCTTCCAATAGCCTTTTTTTCCTAAATTCATACTACCAATCTTTGAATTACCTGTTTTATTGCCCTAAGCAACTGTTAGCTAGGCAACCCTAAATCTGAGCTTCTAAAGGGATGACACTTAGTTAAAATTAGGTAGGAAATACGTATCCCAAAACACAGGATGAGACCAGCTTTAAATACTGTAAGATCTTTGGCCCAAAGAAAGAAAGGAGGGTGCAGATAAAGGCCCAGTTAAGAGGAGATAACCAGACAAGCATATTAAACAAAGGTAAGGCTTGTTCATACATTTAAAGCAATACTTAAGAGTTTCTACTGACTCAATCTTTCCTCTCTTCTCAGTGTACAGTGCTCAAAATACACAAAAAGTAAAAATATTTTTTAAACAAAATCCCTTACAAATGAAGACTTCCTTTATAGATTTAAATTTATTAATAAAAATGTTTCAAAGTAGCCAAGGAAATGCTTGAAAGATGTATTTTGAAGACCAGTTTTAGCTCAGTAGGTGGTCTTTTCAAATTACATTTTATTTCTTAGCTAAAATTACTGAAGTTAAGACAGAGCCCACTAACTAATAAGGCAAATAAAGGATTCTCTATGCATGTATTTAGCGTGAAAACCTCTAAAAAAGAAGCAAGCTCACTTTAGCTGAGGTTCTACATTTTGTAAACACTTTATTCAGCTTTCCCTTGCTTTTTCGGTGGGATAGTAACTTAACCAAAATGTTAGCACACTCCGTTTTTCTTATCATTTAGTCACATAGGCTTTTTATTTACCTTCCTAACTCCTTTTTAAAAATAAAATAATAATACATCTTTTCAGAAACTTCTGCACATCAACAAGTATCCCTAGATGAACCTAATATTGAGATGTTAATTTTTAAATTCACTTCTTAAAGTGCAGCATTATTCATTTGGGCATTCCACTGTAATTTTAAATTATCTTTCATAAAATCTTACAATTTTTTTAAAGTTTTTGCTGCTTCCAGGACCAACTTATATATGTAAATGTAGACAGAGCTGGAAGGTAGAGTACTCAGTTTTTCAGAAATGAAGGATCCTATTTTTATGCTGAATGTTGGCTTTGGATTTCAAATACCCTTTATTAACTTGGCCAATAATTTTTTTTCTAACTAAGTACACACATACACAAAAATAAAGAAACAAAAAGCATAGAACCAAAAAAAATCTCTGCAAGGTTCCAAAAGCTTGAGCTCACACCCTCTTTAGTATTGCCATTCACTGATAGTTTCTGGCTGCTCCAATCACACATCTGAACACTCTCACTGGATTCATTCCAGTTAATTACTCAATCCAGTTCTCTTCTGGAACCAGTCCACTTTCTGTCACAACTTCCAAACCCAGTTCAGATAAAAGATTTACTCAAACAAATTTGGATAACTTAAACACAAATCTATGAAGATTTAGAATCCAAGAATCTGCAATCTCCAGATGCTACAAGAGAGCAATGGGCACAGTGGGTCCAGCAGGTATCTTGCTTAGTCACTTAATGCTCCTAGGGATTACAAGAAGCTATACATTGATCCCAGTTGTGATACCATCTACAACAATCTGCATGTGTACCCCAGAATTTAAAGGATAATAAATATTTTTTTTAAAAAATCAAAAATGGGGTCAATCAGCTTTTATTGTTATTCTTGTTGCTGCTGTTAGTGTTTTCACTATAGAATCTAGTGAAAGTTAATCATTAGTTCAGGATAAATCACATTACTATGTAATGTTACAACTTGGAGATTATAGTAGACAAAATAATCAATGCAATATGTTATCTTAAAATAGTGTCTTTCGTTTTTGGAATAATGGTATATATTAAGTGATGAGTTGTTTATAATAACCATGAACATCAACCAAAAATCAGTAAAGAGATTATGTTAAAATGGATGGCCAGATCCTGGTATTCTACAAAATAACAGCACTTGACTTATTTAAAATAGATAAATTCCTGGACACTTACATCCTCCAAAGACTAAACTAGGACAAAGTTTAATTCCTGAATAGACCAGTTATAAGGACTGAAGTTGAGGCAACAATCGCTTGAATAAAACTTTTCACTTATTTTATTTGTTATAAGATGAAATGTTTACGTTTTTTAAGAAAATATCTAAATTAATATCCATAAAATTTAACATTTTACCTTTATGGAACAGGTAAGGTCATTAGACTCAACTGAGCCTACATTTTTTTGAAATTTTCCTAGCTCAGTAGAGTGCAATGCTAAAAGTGTCAAAGAAAACCAAAGATGGACATTAGTTAAAGCAGCAAAAATATATTTTATTAAAATATTAAGTCTTACAATAGGGGAAATGAGATTCCAGCATCAAATTTAGCTAAATTCTGAATATAGCATAGACAAGTGGTGATTTGCAGCAGTGTTCAGTGGTTAGTGAATAAAAAATTACTAAGAGGAAGCTGGAGGGTTAGGAGGAGATTCTGGCTAAACCAACTTGACAGGATTCTTGCTGAAGGCAAATCAGGTTAATTATATACCAATTGCGGGGGACTTGAAACTCGATCTGATATCAAGGGTGGTTAGATATCAAGGGTAAAGATTCTTGCTAAACTGACTTCCAAAAGTTTTGCTAAAACTAGGTTAGGCAAAGACAAACAAAACTTCCAAAAGTCAAGATCAAGTTGAGAAAAAGATTCACAGCAGCCTGACTAAAGTTTGGTCAAACTAAGAGTCGTTGTCAAAGCTCAAAAATGAATATGGAAGGACTAAATTATACTTTGTATTCTCAACTTAACAGAAATTTAAGTTATATAATGTATTTTAAAGTACTTTATTTGTCATATTTAAAATAATTTTTATTTCTTTAGGAAAAGCAAGCCATAGTTTTTGAAATATTTGATAGAAACATTTTATACCCTGATAGAAGCAGTAGGTACTTATGATATTTTGGTTGGTTTCATCCTGATATTGTATATGTAGTAGAGACTAACTAAGCACAGTGAGATGAAACTGCACATTCCACCATTCTAAGTGGACAACATTTGGAACTTACTTGGCATATGACTTTTGCATTATCTCCAAATATGAAAAAAAATAATTTGGAATGAGAAAATGAAACTAACACGTTTTAAATTTCTGCCACTGCAGAAGATGATGGAAAATATATACATTTAAAAAAATTAAATTATGTTGGATTAAACACTTAAGAGATATCATCCTCTCACTTTTTTTCTTTACTTCTTTGTAGCTGTATTCTCCTTTAAAAACCATAATTAAACTTTACCAATAATTATCTCCCTCTTTTTTTGGCTGCTTAAACTACTTGGAGTAAATGCTCAATAGCCTGTGAGAGAAAATTAGCTGTAGTCAGTAACAAAAATGTACAAAAGTTGAAGTAACTGCTGGTAGGTTTTCATTCATTTAGGGTTATTTTCTAAGTAGTTCTAAGGGATAGTTCTGAGGTTAGCTGTCTCAATATTATTCACAATAGAAGAGACAATCTAAAGTGAGAAATACACATAGTAATTTTTAATGGTTTAGAAATATTGCTTTTAATTAACAGGAGTTCTCTAAGAATTCTTTATGCTTTAACTTTATTAAAATTGGTAGCTAATATACTACTTGGTGTTTTCATTTATAATTGAAAAATTAAAAATTCTGTTTTTTAAATATTTAAAAAATAATTAAAGGTAAGTCAAAAGGAAAATCTGTTTATTGCTATAAAATCAAATCACCTCTGATTTAAAAAAAATCCATAAATAGGGAATGACAGTTACCGGAATGGTATTTATTATGCTATAAAATGTAAGTAATTGTATGAGTATATTCTAATGAATTTCTTCTTTACAATAATGATTTACATGGAAAAATATGACTATTCAGCATATTCCCCAATTATATCACTTTGTGGTTTCTATTCTTGACACAGAAAGAAAAACGGTTACGGAGAAATATAAAAATAATTCTGAAATTATCTATCCTGGAAATATCTGCAGGAAGTCAACGTTTTCTTCATTTTTTAAGCCAAAAGATCTTTTTATTACAGGATAAGGCCAAGAGAAATACAGAAATAATATTATCACAATAGGAAAATATAAAATGCCCTCAGGGCTCCAAAACCAAAATTTCTGGTAAAAATAGCCCTGGATCCTGGATACTAACCTAATTTAAGTCATATATTGGATATCAGATGTGATTTCTAATTTTCACCACAACCCTAATTTATAACTCTTTCACAGATGAGGACGTTGAGTTTTGTGATGCTTAATTAGCTTGCTGTGTTCCTCACAGCTTGAAAATGCCTGAATGATATTCAAACCAAGTTACGTATAACACTAATGTCTCTTATGTTTCTGCCTTATCACTCTACTTTCTCATTATCTGTATGCATTTACACAGTTTTCTTAGGCAAATCATCTTGGAACCAGAAAATCTGGGTTCAACAGTTGGCTTTGTGTGACCTTTCTTGTCGTGTGAACTTTCTTGTCGTGTGAACTTTCTTGTCATATGACCTTGGACAATTTACTTCTTTGGAGTCCCAGGCTCATCATCTCTAAAATGGAGATAATAATGATAGTATTATCTCATGCAGTTTCTTTGAAGCTCTAATTCAGTGAAGATCAAGTGAATATACGTAAAAAATGTAGAACTCTAGGTGGAGCATAGTAAGTGTTATATGTCAGTATTACTATTATTCTAATCTTCCTCTTTCCTTAATTTCCTTATTCAGATTGCTTAATGAAGATAATGATAACAGAATTTTATGCTATTTAATACAAACAATTTAATACCAACTCTAAAGCCATAAAATTAGAATAACCTTTAAATTATTAAAACAGTAATTCCTGCATAACAATAATGATATATAATGTTGAGACTGATTAGTGTAGCTGTGAGTGTTTTCTTATATCCAGGATCAGGGGATAGCCATATAATTTGAATGGTGAATAATATTGAATTTTGAGATTGTTCAATAACGTTAAATTTAAAAGAGGCAATAAGCAAAGAAAAGCTACATTTCTTCTCTGAAGATTGAGTCAATTAATACAAGCAAAGCACTTAGAACAGTGATCGGCATATAGCAAATACTAAATAAATTTTGGCTATTATTTTTATGGTTTATTCACTATTAAAACACTCAATGTCTAATAAAACACCTAATATTAGGCATGCAATATAAATTTGTGAGATTGTGTTAGAAAAATGTAACATTAAGTGTACCTGAGGGATAAATGAATTAATGTCTACATCCTTATTTTTCCAAACTAATATAAAAGGAGGAAAATCTACCCAGGATAATTATTTTAATTTAAAATTTGTCACAGATATGGGCAGCTTCCTGAAGTTAAATGAGAAATTGAGACGCAGATGTTGCCAAAGAATTAACATCCCTGGATCCCTGGGACTTTGATGATTAACATGATATACAATTTTGCTTTCAAGTAGAGAAACCACACTATTTAAGATGACAGAAGTAATGTTTTAGTAATTGTTGTCAATATCATGTTTTATATTCAATATTATTAGAGCTTTTATGATAGTGAGCATAAAAAATTAATAGGAAAGTCCACTTGACCACCGCCAAAAGTGCAAAATTTTTGTGTCACATTGGATTATTTTAGAGTACATGTCTTTATCCAATGCAGAGGGGGTTAGCAGACAAAGGAGTGTTCTTTTAGCTTCAAATTAGGCAAGTAACAGATTGTCCCATAAAAACCAGAGACTATGAAAAAACATCCCAGTTGCTTCAAGAGTGCAAATAATGAGTCCCAGCATGAGACACAGAGAAAATGTAAAAATGAAGGGAAAAAAATGTGTCAGAACATATCTGGGTTCTCTACAGACATTTGTTGGCTAAAAATCATTTTGCAGCTCACATTCATGGAAATTTTTCCTTCTTCTTTTCTCTCCTGGCCTTCTTCCTTTTATTCTTGACTTTCTCTTTCCTTCTCTACCTATCTTTCTTTTTTCAACAAATATTTGTTGAGCAGCTATTACTTTCCAAGCACTCCTTAAACATGAAGGATACTGTGATGAATAAATCTCTGGAGAATAAGGGTAGATAAAATTTCTAGTGGGAAAGGAAAAAGAAATACAGAATAGTTAACAAATAAACAAAATATGTCCATTTGTGATATGTGAAACAAATAAAAGTAAGTTAGAGAAATAGGACAGAAAATGATCTGGGATGATAATAGTATTTAGAGAGTACCTTCTGATAAACAAGACAAAACAAAGAAATGCCCTTTGAGCAGAGGGACGTGATATCTAGGGCAATATTATGCCAGATGGAGGGTAAAGGCAAGTGTGGGAGCCCTTGGGTAGGAATATCTAGTGCTTTCCAGAAATAGCAATAAAGCTAGTATTGCAAGAGAAATGCTGAGAATGACGGTGGGGACCACACAGAATCAGGACTGGCAAAGTACTCAGTGTCATAGGTTGTACTAGGGATTACAGATGTAAAATAAAGTATTAAAATATGTCACTGAAGAAATTTGAGCAGCGAAACTTGTGACCTAACATGTAATGTTAGAGTAAGCAGTCAAAGATTTGTTGTATGTTTTGGGTGATTTATTTTCTCTATGTCCTGCTTAGTTTCCAAAAGTCAATGAGACTTTTCATTCTTCAAGTGGATCCAAATTTCTGAGTGGAAAATGTTTCTTATCACCATTCTATACCACTTAGAAAATTTAAATATGATGTCCCCATATTGACATCAAATCTTACTATATGTTTATGGAATCAAATTTTAAAATATATTTTTAATAATCCACACCAATAGACAGGAAGATTTCAGTCACTTTTTAGGTCAAATTTCCATACTTTGGATGGAAGTGCATTCAAAGTCATGTTTTGCTATCCTTTCTCAGTAGCGTCATTTCTCAAATGATTGATAGCCCAAAGGAGATTCATTTGAATGTTCTTTTACTCCACATGAAAGTTGTTTGTTTATAAATGTATAATTAATGGGTAATAGTTCTTTGAATATATATATGACATTTATTTGTATCATTTTCAAAAAAATTTTTAAAGAAAACTTTAAAAAATAAATCTCTTATATGTGACTGTGACATACTGGTAAATATTTCCTTTTTGAGAAAAATATATAGAAAAGCACATAAATTATTATAAATTTTGCTGCTATGAGAAATATGTAATACGCTTACAAGTACAAATAAAAATATGTAATGTAATACTTTTCTATTATAAATTTCATACAGCCATTAATTCTCACATAATGCTTTTATAGATTTTTGCTCTGCTTTGTATCTGTACTCAACCTATTGTTACAACTCAACCTTGATTTGACAATGGTTTTGCAATCCAACTGGCTGTTTTCTATAATTGCTAGTTCTATCATATCTTAATGTTCTTTATCTTTTCAGTTACATAATTAATAGTTATTTAATCCTAGTTAATCACTTTATGTATTTTATCTTTTAAGAATTAGTTGCTGGGAATTCTGTTTTCTGAATGGACCCTAATAGATATACATAATGGCCTAATATTGCCAGTCACATCAAAATCTGAAATTTATAAGTGGCAAAAGTTCATTGCCAGCCATTTTTCTTTGTTTTTTGTGAAAATTACTACAATTGTTCCTTGTTTTGTTTGAAAGATATCTATTAAACTGCAAGATCAATCATGCCATATGACCGAAAGTTAAAATGTTGCTAGAGGGCATGTAAAAGAAAAAGGAGAAACAGATTAATTTAATTTCATTACCTTCATCCTTGATTAACAGCAATAGGTCTTTCCTGGCTACTAAATTTTTCATAGATACTTACTTATGTTGAGATCTATTTGTGTTAGAATCTGTCTCCTTTCTGTCTTCCTGGAATACTGAGGTCTAATCTGTAATATCACTTGTCTTTCATAGTTAATTATAGCATAGAGCTAAAGATTCTGGTTAGGAAGATAATCAGCTAATTTTAGAAGTAGGGGCAAAGTGTATGATTGTTAATTGTCTACTGAAAAAGAGTATTTATCTATCCTTACAAAAATGTTTCAGTGGGACCAGTGGGCTGTTAAAGCCAAGACAGTGACTTTCCCTGTCAATATTGAACCAGACTGTTTTCAGGTCAATGCTCATAAAAGTAACAGCACAGTTCTATTGCTACACGTCTTTGGTTTTTACCCTTTCTGCAAAGTCTGCTGAGATGGATGGAAATTGCTATCAATCATTAAGATGATTTTTTGTGAAATAAGTACTATGTACTTCAAATGTTCTTAGCTCACTACATATCATAGAAGTTACTTATATACTGTCACAGAAAAATGAATATTTTTCTGAACAATAAAAAGTCCACAGTTTACAAATCTATACTTTATACCATTGGTATTTTGCCAAATATATTTAAAACTGATGCAATTTCACAGTAACTTTTTTTTACATTTAAAAACCATTTTTCATTTTTAAACTTTAAGCTATTAATTAGGGTATTTTCTACTATCAGATATAAATATTTAGATGTATTTGTATTGTAATCATATTATGTATTTTTAAGACTTGTATATACACATATACTTATACATATATGTATATAATTTTTTAGTACATAATTTGTTCTGATATAATTTACTAATTATTTAAGACACTTCTGGTGACAATAACAGCAAGTTATTGTCCTTATTATTTCCTAAATTCCAAATGTCTCAGAGTTATTTTGAGTAATTTGTAATAAGTTCCAGTTCTTGAGGTGCTTACCAATGGATTTAATCCAATTACCAAATTTCATGTTACCTGACACAAAGATTACTTAAAAGATTTGTGTATACTTGTGCCAGGATCAGCAAATGAATCATAAAAAACTATTTTCCAGTAAACATGCTGCCTTGAACTTCTGTAGAAAGTACCAGGAAGAAATGCTATATTTCCGATAGCCTAACGGAGGTGTATTTGGTTCATTTTTTGGGACATAATCTGTATTTTGCACTCTAATGTGACCTAATTCATACAAATAATAAGTACACATTTATAAAGATTTTGAAGTACTAAATTAATGAAATCATTGGCTCTACATAGGTCAAATTGAACAGCCTCAAAATTAGGAATGAACATAATAAATGCACAGTTAATCCTTTTTGGATTCTTCTCTGGAAGAGGCAAGTATTTATTAACAATATACAAGTTCAGCAAAATGAGTGATGAAGACAAAACTATGAAAGACTATATTTGATTCTAAGAAATCTTCTAATTGCTGCTAAACATATCTTGGAAGGCAAGGTGTTGACATAACAGAGGCTAGTCCAAAACATACCTACTAACCTATAGTGTTAATGAATAGAGTTCTCAATTTTGTAAGCTAAAGTTTCTACCGGGGGTGGGGGGAGTCACTTTTAGGACATCTGTATTAATGAAGTTTTAAATAAATAATAGTGACTCTTTTCTTTTTTCCAGTGTGTTTAATGAAATAAGACAGTTATCTCAGGGAAAAAGGAAGGAAGGAAAGAAGGAAGGAAGGAAGGAAGGAAGGAAGGAAGGAAGGAAGGAAGGAAGGAAGGCAGACAGGCAGGCAGGCAGGCAAAAATATTTTTCCCAGTGTTTTGTTTTTAGTTCATTTTTTTTTCTATCATAGTGAATTTTGAAAGACTGAGATTAAGACCTAAGTCTAATTTTAAAAGGGGGCATTCCCTGAGTATATATTTTATGTGTTCTTTGAACTTACATTTAGCACAGGCCGTAGAATACTCTTTAACTTCATGTGTCCCAGCGTAGTTCGCTACAAGACGACTTCAGACTTCAGGCTCTGCAAGTCTTCCTTGGGGACCGGGTGCTATAATGAATCACCAGACAATAATTCTCTGCACAAAGCTAATATTATTTTTATAGGACTAAATATTTCTTATGTTTTTGATACTACAACTGACCAGCTGTTAATGGAAAAAAATTTACTTAGCCTCTCTTTAGCTCCTAATTTTTTGAAGATTACCATAAGGATTAAATGTGTTAAGAAATGTATACATAAAATTAGGTAGCATACAGCAAGTGCTCAACAATTATTACTATTATTGCCTGCTAAAAAGAATTGTTCACTCTGTTATGGGAATACCTTTTGTTCTTGTGGTATTTTCTCTCTCTTTCTTGTTTCTGTTTGTTTGTTTGTTTTTTACTGTTATCCCTATACCTAGAAGAGTATCTGCAATAGAGTAGGAATTTCTTTCTTATAGTTAAAAGAATGAATGAGTGAGGTAAATGAATGCTTCTCTGCTTTTCCTATCATTCTTTCACATAATTGTCAAGAATTGATAAAGCTTACAATTAAATATTATATATTTAAAGGGATTTTTTAAAACTCAATTGATGACTTTGAACAAAAACGTTTCTATACCGTATAAAAAGATATTTTATGGTGAATTAATTTTAGTCATATGGTTAAATACAGAGTACCTCAAAACCTTAAGCAATCCCTCTGAAATATTTCAAGGATTGTTCTACATTTCTTTTGATGACTTCAAGATGCTCCCAATGCTATTTGTGAATCCTTTGGCAATTGGAAACCTGAATAAATTTTAAGTTGGAAAATTTGAGTTGAAATCAAAATATGCTGTGACACTGGTAAAGTACAAGACAAAACTGAACAATTTATCTAGAAGAAAAATAAATGAAAAAGAAGCCCCCAAAATCTTTACCTCAGACTTCAAGACAGTTGATTTAAAAGTTAGGAATTTTTCCTTTTAATGGCCAGATGATTTTGTACTTTCCTTAAATTGAGAGTCAGAACTTAAAATTGTACTCTTGATATCATTTGACAGATTTTACTCTTGACACATTTTTTATAGAACCTTTACTATCTATACATTTTTTAAAAATATATTTTTATTTTAATTTTTCCTTTTTGAGTTTGCAATCTTAATCATTATTTAGTTAGTTGGCTTCCAGTCACTGACACTGTATACTCTGTGAAGTGCTAATTATGTTGTCAGATTATACATATGTTTCATAAAAATAGTGATGATAATAATTTTGGTAAAATTGCTATTTTCAAGCCAGAACTATATGATAGTTTAACCAGGAAAATTATTAGTGCATAAGAAAAGTGGCCCTGTAGACTTAGATTTATTTTTGACACTTTGGTGGCTTAGGGATGTTATGTTTAGGACAGTGGGGTTATTGGACTCTTACTAGCACAAGTATAGTAGAAAAAAAAACCCTGCTTTCCTTTTTATGAAGCATATTTATAATTCTGAAACCTAGACTTTGCCTTTATGATATTGTGTTTTAATCATTCATGTGAAGAACAGTTTACAAAACGATTGCTTATATCTTATAGTTTTTGTTAGTTACATGTTGTCATAAACTTGGTGTTTGTGTACAGTAGATATTAAAATTATTAATAAAATGAAAATATGTATTGAAGCGGAAAACATATGAAGCCTAACAAGTTTATATTCTCAGTTAATCTTATTGATCCTGAGTCCTTTATGACAATAGAGTTTGTCCTGAGCGAAATGGGTATTATCTATGTGCTATGTTCAGTGTGATCAGTTATGATTCTTATTTGCATACTATCCAGTTTTGTGTTTGCCATGTAAAATTTAGAAAAAATTGACACACCAATGCTATTTGCTCACAAAAATACATGTACTGTCACGTAAGAAATCAGGTTTTCTGTAAATTGCCTTACTGCAGTAATAACAAAGTGTTACTTTAACTTGTTAGAATTTATATGCCGTGATAAAAAAGGACTCTTAGAGAAACAAATGCAAGAATACACTACTAAAATTGCTGAAATACATAAAATAAGATTCCCATCAATGGCATATTTTTCAAATTAATCCACTTATGTATAGTCTCATTAACACTCTATGTTAATGTGTCATCATTCCATTTTCATCATTTATGATAGTCATGTTTATTTCACCTAATGTATTTTTAAAAATCTGATACAGATACAAGGCCTTCAGCATTCTGTGTATTCACTGAGTTGTCCTGGAGAGTCTCAGCATTCTTCTCCTCTGAGGCAACACCACTCACATTTATTACCTATTGCTTTGGACTAACTAGAGTATATTTTATTTAAAAACTTTCTTTTTCAAATGTATCACTTCTACATGGAAAAAGTTTGGAAAATAAAGAGTCATAAAGCAGAATAACCTTCACAATTCTCCTGCACAGAGAAGACTACTGCTAACATACTGATGCCATTTATGGTTCTTTGCAGTGCCACTAAATATTTTTAATAAACACTGTTTTTATAATTGCATAATACACTGTTAAAGTATCATTTCCTGTTTTGAGCATTATTGTCACAACTACCCCAGGAAGTAAATCTTAAATATATTATTGCTTTATTCTTAGAGCTGATTACTGGTGGAAGCAGAGTTTCTGAATCACAGGTTTAAACCAGATTTAACCTTCTCAATGCATATTTCTGATTTATGCTGAATTGACAAAATAGGTCATTTCTTGGTTGAAGAGGAGAAAGACATTTTTAATAAGAGAATATTGGACACACTGTATATTTTTCCTGCCTCACAGCCCACCATAAAGCTATAGGATTATCTCAAGGGACTTTCAGCTTCTCTGGTAGGCTCAGTAGCCAGTATATGACCTGTACACATAAAGTAGGTTAAGTGACTGAGAGAGGAAACTGACCACTCTGCTATTCTTAATGGAATTAATGAACACTTTTCTGTTTTCTCTGTGACATGTACCTGCTGTTTTATAAATTTTACTCCAAACTAGGTCTTCTCCTTGAATTCTGTAAGAAAGACTTCAGTTTTACCTGGTTATGTTAGGCTATAGGCTCACCTATTCCTGTAGGTCAATCTATGCAAAATCTGCTCTATGTTTTCTAAAATTTCTTAAATCTTAGTTCTACTGCAATACTCACAATTTATTTTTAGTATTATTATGGTTTTAATGTTTTACAAAAGAAATATATTTATTTCAGTGGGAATCAGAGAAAGAAGGCCTGTAGGGAACTGTTTCAATCTAGACACTTGAAAGAGAAATTGTTAAATGTCTCCACTGTTTTAATATTTAATACATTTTCTTTCTTTAGATTTATTTTTATTCTCATCTTTTTTATGCTTATCCTATTTTTATGCACTATTGAAGTGTATAAGAAAAATATTAATTAGACAAACCTATTAAAGAGCAATATAGCCATCATATTCTCTTTATTTTCACAATGTTCATAACAAGTTTTACCATTGTATTTTAATTTAAATTACTATGAATATGACAGTGTCCAGAACAGCAAATCTATTAAAATAGAAATGGATTAGTGTGACATCATTTATTTTCTTACAGAGAGGTCATCTGAAATTATAATTTATTAATACACTTAGAAAAGTCTTCAAATAATTTTTATGCTTGTGAGCAAGGCAGCTTTGTTTTCTTTGTTGTTTTGTTTTGTTTTTAAAAAATTCATTTATTATACTTCAAGTTCTGGGGTACATGTGCAGATTCTACAGGTTTGTTACATAGGTATACACGTGCCGTGATGGTGGCTTGCTGCATCCATCACCCTGTCATCTACATTAGGTATTTCTCCTAATGCTATCCCACCCCAATCCCCCACCAGCGATTCCTCCCCGAGCCCCCCCCCCCCGGCCCAGGGTGGCGCTGCCCCCCCCCCCCCCACCACCCCACGACT